>ML797991.1:256451-281044 GCA_009831015.1 Picea engelmannii | reverse complement strand
CTCGATCTAGGAGTGGTTGGGGAATCAATTGATTCTCTTTCATAGGGTTGATTTGCTTGCAATGTTTCAAGGATCTTAGTGGATCTTTTTTCTATGTATTTTGTAAGCCTTTTCAAGTCTACACCATCAAGTTTTTTTGCGACCTCCATCCTCAATATCGAATCCAATACATCTTTCTCCTGGTCACTTTCATGTCCCTAGATATATAAAATATTTCTTTTGTGTTAAAATTTTCAATAAAAAAAAATAACTAAAAAAATAATTTGAAACAATTAAAAATCTATAAACTGACAAGGACTTACCTCATTATGGATAGAATTTTCTCCCTTCCCTCTACTTGAAATTTTAAGCAAGATAGGGAAAATCCCTTTTGTCACTATTTGGGCAAATGGAATTGGTCACGATTTTTGAAGGTGCTTATTTATTCTCCCTTCTTCCTGGTCTTATTTTTCTTCTTCTAACAAGGATAAGAAAATGACAAAATCAACTTTATATTATAGTGTTGTTTCAAATACAAATTGTTAAGATAAATCACCTATGATTTCTTTATGCTAATATTTCAATATGTTAGACCATAAAACATGAGGAAATTTATAGATCAAGAAGTCAAATTGTGAAATTTGATAATAATTTTACCTGAAAATATCATTTCTCCCTTAGGAAACCCCAAAATTGTGCTCTCGTCGCACCTTATCTCTGTTCTCCCTAGGAAACACCCAAATCGTGTTGGAGTCCAAATCTAGTTTGAAAATGATTTGGTATGGTCACACCCTATCTCCCTTCTCCCTAGGAAACACCCAAATCATGTTGGAGTCCAATTGTAGTTTGAAATTGATTTGGTATGGTCGCAGCCTATCCCCTCTTGCCTTAAGAAACACCCAAATCATGTTGGATTCGAAATGTAGCAGGAAATTCACTTAGACTGGTTGCACTCTATCTCCATTCTCCCTAGAAAACACCCAAATTGTGTTGGATTCGAAATGTAGCAGGGAATTTAGTTGTATTGTTCGAACTCTATCTCCATTCACCCTAGAAAACACCCAATTCGTGTTTTTGTAATTCTTCCCCTCCAAAATGAAATTTTCATCCCCTTGCCCGTGAGTTATTTTTGTTATTTTTGGTTTGACATATTAGTCAACACCATGTACACCTAATTTAGTGTTGATTTAGATCCTAAATTTAATCTTCTATGGGCACCTTAGTGGGCACAAAAAATGCTAGGGATTACGCCTAAAATATGGAAAAAAGCGCCCATTTGCGCCTAAACGGTGGTCTAAAAGGATGGTTGTAGTTATATGAGGTATTGGTATTGGTTGTATTAAACCCCTTCTTCTACCTTGCAACAACACATCCCTTAGTAGGAATCCATTCCTTCTAACCTCAAGGATTCCTCTCCTTTGACATCTTTGATTGTCGACCACTTAGGTGGCCAGTCCTTCCAACTTGTCTACTTCACTACTAGATTGGAATCATCTAGATGAGGAGGCACCCAATCCACTTATAATGGACCATTTCCTACTATAACTAAGGATATTAGAAGTGTATTACACACTCTAAGGATGCTATAAGTATACCCACATCAAATTCTAAGACCGTGACCTTCAACTTGGAAAACCTTTTGTCACCATGTTTTCCTTCCTCCAACCCTTTCTAATTGGGGTCATTGTTAAGAACCTTTGTGTTCATCAATGTATAGTTACTTAGAGAGTCTATTCGTATATTATGATGGTTGTTTGGTAGTTCTTTGGGTATCCCATCCATGTTATAATGAATCCCTATTTTCAAACCTTTAATGATCGACCATGTGAGTCAATAGGAGTTGTATCTAATTTTCCCATTCAATTAGGTGATAAGATTTTCTTAGTATACGTAGCAATTTTTATCACCCCTATTGACTTCAACCTTCTTCTTAGGTGCAAATATGTGTATGCCATGAAAGTTATGGCATATTTTCTCTATCATGTGATTAATTTTCCACATGAACGATGCATTATCACCATTAATCCACTCACATGTTGTAGTTCTCAACTACATGTTACTAAAGAAAATGTCTCACCTTCAGTAGCTCATTCACAATCTATCCCTACTGTTTGGTTGGATCATGACCTAAATCACAAATTCCTTATGTGACCACTACCACCATTTGCACAACCTCCACTCTGATAGAGTATGAGTCTTTGGATCCTTTGAACCACTTAGGCTTGCAAATTGATATTGTATCTTCACACTTGGGATCCACCAATCCACTCTCTTTTCCCATGTGTGAAAGTTCTCTTGACTCATTAACCATGAATTTCAATGATGATGAAAAATTATTTGATGCTATACCTTATTTTAATGGTCCTCGGGATAACCTCTACTTTAGTTCTCCTATTGAATTCCTAGCTAATCTACCCACTCCACTAGCATGCCTTTCCATACCATGCCTTCCATTTCCATGACTTTCCTTGCCTTTCCATACATTACCTTTCCATACCATTCCATGCCATTCCATGCCTTTATATGGTATGGCTTATCTTCCCATGCCATGCCTTTTCATACCATTTCTTTCCATGCCTTGTCTTTACATACCATTCATTTCCATCCCATGCATTTCATTTCCATCCCATGCCTTTCCATGTCATGCCTTTCCATACCATGCCTTTTCATGCCATTCCTTTCCCTTTTCCATGCCATGCCATGCCATTCCATGTCACCTAGTCCATATTCTTAAACAAGCTTCCAACATCTCACATAACTCAAAAACGCTACTCCATTAGGTTTTTATTCCCTTAGGAGGAATTGGCTAAGAGTCCCTGAAATGGTTTGGGATGCGGCTTGCAACTGGGCATAAAATGAAAAACGATACTCATATTGAGGAACCATTGACTCCAATGGATTACTAGGATAGGATTTCAACTAGATCACCCCTCACTCCCAGTTTCCATGCCTCAAAAGTTGCTTCACTCATAGATTTCGAGAACTAGTGTTATGCTCAGTTTGAAGCAATGCAACATTTGGATCAAGGGGTCCAATTTATGAAACTCTTCCTTGGGAGAGGATGGACAATGTGGTCACCTATTCTGTGCCTAAACAATCTTGCAACATATCATGGAACTATGTTAGGGTTTTATGCCATGAGGAGGAATTGGCCAAGAGTCCATAAAATGGTTTGGGATGTGAATTGCAACTGGGAATAAAATGAAAAAAAAGACTCAGATTGAATAGTTGTCACCTCTGATGGATTACTGGGATAGGATTTCATCTAGATCACCCTCACTCTTGGGTGCCATGCCTCAGAAGTTTCTTTACTCATCGATTTTGAGAACTAGTGTTTTGCTCAGTTTGAAGCAATGCAACATTTGGATTAAGGGGTCCAATTTATGAAATCATCCCTTGGGTGCCGATGGATAGTGTGGTCACCTATTCAATTCCTAAAAAATCTTGCATCATCTCACAGAACTCAAAAATGATGCTCCATTAGGTTTTTATCCCCCAAGGAGGTATTGGCCAAGAGTTCCCGAAATGGTTTGGGATGCCACTTGCAAATGACCATATAATGAACTGAGACTTGTATTGAGGAACCGTCATCTCTGTTGGATTCCTGGCATAGGATTTCAGCTAGATCACCCCTCACTCCTGGGTCCCATGCCTCATAAGTTGTTTTTTTCATCGATTTTGAGAACTAGGGTTTTGTTGAGAAAGAAGCAATGAAACATTTGGATTTAGGGATCCAATTTACAAAACCATGAATTATGATCGGATGGACAATGCAGTCACCTAGTCCATGCCTAAAAAATATTTCAACATCTCATAGAACTCAAAAATGCTACTCTGTTAGGTTTTTATGCATCGAGGAGGAATTCACCAAGAGTCCCTGAAATGGTTTTGGATGCGAATTGCAACTAGGCATAAAACAAAAACTGAGACTCAAATTGAGAAACTATCGAATCTGATGGATTAATGGAATAGACTTTCAGCTAGAGAACCCCTCACTCCCGAGTGCCATGCCTCATAAGTTTCTTTACTCATTGATTTCGAGAACTAGTGTTTTTCTCAGCTTGAAGCAATACAACATTTGGATTAAGAGTTCCAATTTATGAAACCATACCTTCGGAGCGGATGGATAATGTGGTCACCTATTCCATGCCTAAACAAGCTTTCAACATTTCATGAAACTCAAAAATGTTGATCTGTTAGGTTTTTATCCCCCAAGGAGATATTGGCCAAGAGTCGTCGAAATGGTTTGGGATGCAACTTGCAACTTAGAATATAACGAAAACTAGGACTCAAATTGAGGAAACTTTGTTTCTGTTGGATTCCTGGTATACAAATTCAACTATATAACCCCTCACTCATGGGTCCCATGCCTCATAAGTTGTTTTTTTTCATTGATTTGTCGAACTAGGGTTTTGCTCAGTAAGAAGCAATGAAACATTTGTCTTTAGGGGTCAAATTTATTTAACCATGCATCATGAACGGATGGAAAATGTGTTCACCTAGTCCATGCTCTTGCAACATATCATGGAACAAAAAAATGCTACTCCATTAGGTTTTTATGCCGTGAGGAGGAATTGGCCATGAGTCCCTGAAATGGTTTGTGATGTGACTTGCAACTAGGCATAAAATGAAAATCGTGACTCATATTGAGGAACCATTGACTCCAATGGATTATTGAGATATGATTTCATCTAGAGAACCCCTCACTCTCGGGTTCCATGCCTCAAAAGTTTCTTTACTCATTGATTTCGAGAACTATTGTTTTGCTCATTTTGAAGCAATGCAAAATTTGGATTAAGGGGTCCAATTTATGAAACCATACCTTGAGAGTGGATGGATAATGTGGTCACCTAGTCCATGCCTAAACAAGTTGCAACATCTCATAGAACTCAAAAATGTTGCTCCGTTAAGTTTTTATCCCCCAAGGAGGTATTGGCTAAGAGTCCCCAAAATGGTTTAGGATGTGACATGAAACTGGGAATATAATGAAATATGAGACCTAGATTGAGGAACCATCATCTCCATTGGATTCTTAGAATAGGATTTCAGATAAAGAACCCCTCACTCCTGGGTCCCATGCCTCAGAAGTTATTTTTTCATCGATTTGGAGAACTAGGGTTTTGCTCAGTAAGAAGCAATGCAACATTTGTATTTAGGGGTCCAATTTATGAAACCATGCCTCAGGAGAGGATGGAAAATTTGGTCACATATTCCATGCCTAAACAAGCTTACAACATCTCATGAAATGCAAAAATGCTACCTTGTTAGGTTTTTATGCTCTAGGGAGGAATTGGCCAAGAGTCCCTGAAATAGTTTAGAATGCGACTTGCATCTGGGCATAAAATGAAAACCTAGACTTGGATTGAGGAACCATTGAATCTGATGGATTACTGGGATATTATTTCAGGTAGAGAACCCCTCACTCCTAGGTTCCATGCCTTGGAAGTTTCTTTACTCATTGATTTTGAGAACTAGTGTTTTGGTGAGTTTGAAGCAATGCATCATTTGGATTAAGGGGTCCAATTTATGAAATCGTCTCTTGGGAGAAGATTGATAATGTGGTCACCTATTCTATTCCTAAACAATCTTACAACATCTCACATAACTAAAAGATAATTCTCCATTATGTTTTTATCCCCCAAGGAGGTATTGGCCCAGAGTCCCCGAAATGGTTTGGGATGCGACTTGCAACTGGGAATATAAAAAAAATGAGACTAGGATTGAGGAACCATTGTCCCCATTGGATTCCTAGCATAGGATTTCACCTAAATCACCCCTCACTCCCAGGCCCCATGGCTTAGAAGTTGTTTTTTTCATCGATTTGGAGAACTAGGGTTTTACCAAGTAAGAAGGAATGCAACATTTGGATTTAGGGGTCCAATTTATGAAACTATTCCTCAAGATGGGATGGAAAATGTGGTCACCTATTTCATGCCTAAAAAATATTCCAACATCTCATGGAACTCAAAAATGATGCTTCATTATGTTTTTATGCCCTAAGGAGGAATTGAAAGAGTCCTTGAATTGGTTTTGGATGCAACATGCAACTCGGAATAAAATGAAAATTGAGACTCTGATTGAGGAAAAATTGACTCTGATGGATTACTAGGATAGGATTTAAGATAAAGAACCCCTCACTCCCAGGTTCCATGCCTACAAACTTTCTTTACTCATTGATTTCTAGAGCTAGGATTTTTCTCAGTTTGAAGCAATGTAACATTTATATTAGGGGGTCCAATTTATGAAACCATCCCTCAGGAGTGGATGGATAATGTGGGCACCTATTCCATGCCTAAACAAGCTTTCAACACCTCACTAAACTCAAAAATGTTTCTCTGTTAGGCTTTTATTCCCCAAGGAGGTATTGGCCAAGAGTCCCCAAAATGGTTTGGGATGGGACTTGCAACTAGGAATATAAAAAAAACTAAGACTTGGATTGAGGAACCGTCATCTATGTTGTATTTTTGGCATAGGATTTCATCTAGAGAACCCCTCACTCTTAGGTCCCATGCCTCAAAAGTTGTTTTTTTCATCGATTTTGAGAACTAAGTTTTTGCTCAGTAAGAAGCAATGAAACATTTGGATTTAGGGGTCCAATTTATGAAACCATGCCTTGGCAGAGGATGGAAAATGTGGTCACCTAGTTCATTCCTAAGCAAGCTTGTAGAAACTCGCGGAACTCAAAAATGCTTCTTTGTTAGATTTTTATGCTCTGAGGAGGAATTGTCGAAGAGTCCCTGAAATGGTTTGGGTTGCGACTTGAAACTAGGCATAAAGTGAAAACCGAGAATTAGATTAAGGAACCATAAAATCCAATGGATTACTGGGATAGAGTTTCAGCTAGAGCACCCCTCACTCCTGGGTGTCATGCCTCGAAATTTTCTTTACTCATTGATTTCAAGAACTAGTGTTTTGATCAGTTTGAAGCAATGAAACATTTGGATTAAGGGGTCCAATTTATGAAAACATCCCTCGGGATTATATTGATAATGTGGTCACATATTCCATTCCTAAACAATCTTGCGACATCTCACATAACTCAAAAATGTTGCTCCGTTAGGTTTTTATCCCCCAATGAGGTATTGGCCAAGAGTCCCTGCAATGGTTAGGGATGCGACTTACAACTGGGAATATAAAAAAAAATGAGACTCGTATTGTGGAACCGTCATCTCCGTTGGATTCCTAGCATAGGATTTCAACTAGAGAACCCATCACTCCTGGGTCCCATGCCTCATAAGTTGTTTTTTACATCAATTTTTTAGAACTAGGATTTTCTCAGTAAGAAGTAATGCACCATTTTGGATTTATGGGTTCAATTTATGAAACCATTACTCAGGAGTGGATGGACAATGTGGTCATCTAGTCCAAGCCTAAATGATCTTGAAACATATCATGGAACTCAAAAATGTTGCTACGTTAGGTTTTTATGCCCTAATGCGGAATTGGCCAAGAGTCCCTGAAATGGTTTTGGATGAGACTTACAACTTGGCATAAAATGAAAACTGAGACTCGGATTGAGGAACCACCAACTCCAATGGATTATTGAGATAGGATTTCATATAGAGAACCCCTCACTCTAGGGTGCCATGCCTCATAATTTGCTTTACTCATTGATTTCGAGAACTAGTGTTTTGTTTAGTTTGAAGAAATGAAACATTTGGATTAAGGGGTCCAATTTATGAAATCGTGTCTCATGTTGGTGTTAACTAATTTAAATAATACATGACTAATATAAGTGTGTATGTGTATATTTTTTATGTGGTCATTCTAGTCATGTGTCTTTCAAAATTAGTCCTCCATCATTTGATGATCAAGAGTCATGTCAATTAGTCATCAAAACAATGTAAGGGTGTGGTGTGAATGTACAAGATTTTAGTCAAGTTAGAATATATTTTTGTACTACTCTGCCACATGGACCTATCATTTTAAACAACGCTGCAAAATTTTGTTGTGAAAGTTCCTAGAATTTTGTAGCGAATAATTGTCATTGTTTTATTGATCTTGTGGTACAATCATGAGTTATTGGATCAGTTTTTTTGTTATAGTGGGACAATTTCACATGAATTATACATAAAATAATCTCCCCCTTCATTTGAATCACTCCTTTCTAGAAAAAAAACCTAAAATACAGTTCGCTGCGAAACTGCCTAGTCGCTGCAAAACTATATGTGCAACAAATCAACATGCTGTGAAACTACCTAAACGCTGCAAATTACCTAAACTTCCTAAACATTGTGAAACTACCTAAATTCTTATTTTTCGTTACCTCCATATCTTTCCTCCCACAACCAAGTAAATTACAGAGTGATAACACCTCAGGAGAGGATGGACAATGTGGTCACCTAGTCCATGCCTAAACAAGCTTGCAACATCTCATGGAACCAAAAAATGATACTATGTTAGGTATCCCCCAAGGATGTGATGCCCATCAGTTATTGGGGTTGGTCCTCTTGTGTGAGGTCAACCATGTCTTGTGTTTTTTGAAGGAATCACTTGTGCTTCTATGCTTGGGTGGGGAAAAACTGATGATGTAACAGTTTGTGGCTTCTTGGGGAGGGGCCCCTATACCACTCCATCCCATATAAAACTCAGTTTTTTCACTATGATGATATTAGGCATTTGTAATGCCATCTTGGTGGGTGTAATGGATATATATAATGAGCCCACCCCAACTACATGACTTGGCAAGTTTCCTTCCATCAGGTCTTTGTGTTTCTTTTGTGAAATAAAGGTCGGGAGGAGTAGTTGGTCATGGACCATGATGAGAACCCTTTGGAATTCATCATTTTATTCACTTTTATTCTTCTTTAGAAAGATGAAGAAATCATCTACGTATGTGTTTATGGTGTTGATATTGCACGAAGTCCGGACTTCCTGTCAAATGTCCTTGGTAATCAAGATATAATTCAATAGGTTTATCTCACATGATCTCAAATTTGAGAACATGTGACATAGCACATGTATGGTGACATAACATAGTACCAAATTATTTGAATGACATACTCATTTTTCTCACAATAGGTTTAGTGCCACAAGGGTACTTGACAACATAGAAGAAACAATTGGTTTTCTATGTGACCAACTATTTTATAAATAGGTCATTTTTACAAGCTCATTGTATATGGCATCCTTAGATGTTGCATCATGGATCATAAAATACTTAGAATTTTATGGGAGAGCCATCATGAAAGACTTAGAATATTCTCAATCTTGCGACGTCTATCAAGGAACTAGGAAACCATTTTGTAGGGATGAAATGTTGTTACACATGGTAGTTGTGCTACAACCATTAGAAAAATGGGTAGTAACATTAACAACCCTAGGCGCTCAATTTAGATAACAAAAGTAACATAGATGCATGATGAAGAAATCTCAATAAGAATCTTAGTCTGAATTCATGGATTTTGGATTTTGAATTTTATGTTATCTATTGTTTTATGACAGTTGAATTCATGGATTTTGGACATGTTTTATTTTGGATATATGAGTATTATTTTGAAATATTTTCAATTTTCATGAGATAAAATTCCCAAAAGTAAATATGTTGAGGGGAGGCACAAGGAGGTGTGTTTGCTTAACTAATTTTTATGTTATAATTGTTATGATTGTTATGAAATAAACAGAGTCACAAGGGGTCCCACCTACTAGTTATTATTTATTTATGACCCTATTATGATTATTTTTATCTCCTAACTAAATTTAGTTGAGTCTTTAGTTATATTAACTAATGAGTTGGTTCAACTACTTCAACCAATTCTAATTTGTTAAAAGAAAAAGAAAAGGAAGGAACAAGAGGAGGATAGAAGAAGAAGCATGATAAGGTTTTATCTTTGAGTGTATGTTGAGATAGTTCAATTTTCATTCATTCATATATTCATCATAGCCTAATTCTCTTTTGTGATAGTAGGGTCTTATTGTATACAACAATATTCAGGTTTGAATCAAATCATTCAAACACTTATTTTTCATAGGTGTTGATCTATCTTTGATAGTCTATGTAGACTTGTCTGTTTATGAATTAATTTTCATGACTAATAAAGGCTATTGTGCAGAGTCGAGTGGGAAACAATCTATGGCAAGATAATCCATATTTTAGAGTTCATTTTTGGTTTTCTGTCAAAGGTCCTTTTGTATGTTTCATCGGGGATGTCTAAGTTTGACTTTGGTCCACGATTTCTGTATGGGATTTTGTAAATAAATGACTCTTTAGTGAATTGGAATGAAATAAAGGATTTCTTTATGTCTCAACTGTCTTGATTATCATCTTGGTGTCTTTTCTTATGTTCTTACATTTATTTCAGCAACTGTTATGTTCAAAAAATTACAAAAAAATGAATTTCTAGCAAGCTTTTTGTTGATAAAAGACTAGCCTAAGCACTCGTAATTAATACTTGTGAGTTAGGACATTATTTTGTTGGCTATAAACTTAGGGTGATATTTCTATCTACTTTTATTTAGCCAAGTAAGGTCTAAAAATGCTTGAGTAAGATCAATCCATATCTTTTCCTCAACATTTATTTGGCGACCATACTAGGGAGATCTTCGATATCTCTCTGGTTAAATTTTTATACTCAATTTTTCATCGATACATCTTTCTTTTCTAAATTTGATTCTTTTATTTTTTTGCTATTAATGATTGTTCCTATTGCAAGGTAGCCCAATATTGATCCCGGTCTTCAAGACCAGTCTAACATTTTTTTGAACCTGTTTAACATCATTCTAGACACTGCCAATACCCATGCCAAACTTAACCATTCTTGGGAAGCAATTGAACGAGATATTAGTGCTCAAGAACGATTGGAGGCTAGATGTAGACAACCTAGAAATCACCAGTAACCTTTTTTTTCTTCAGTTTTGGCCTTTCTTTCATGTCCTTTGATTCATGTGCTTCTAGAAGAAGAAGAGGCTTGTCACCCGAAATCAATCCTATTGCTGAAACAGGAAGGAGAAACATTGTGTTATCTTCCCAACAAAGTTCTCTAAGGAGAAATTTATCTAATTCATCCAACTCGTCTTTCTTTCCCTCATCTATCATCCATAAGATGGAATCTAGTGGTGGAATTGGAAGTGCTCCATCTTCCCAATCTTCATCATCATTGGTGATTAGCCGCTTGTACAAACACTATATCCTTGACCAATCTACTACAAACCCCGCCAAGGTCATTAAAAAGTATGGGATTTTTAGGTTCGAAGAAGATGCCACAACTACACCATGGCATGTGTACTCTCCTCTTAACCTAGCACCTACTACTCGTCCACTTCTAATGTTCAAGGAGCACTTGCCTAAGTTTTCAGGGAATAACACTCTCAATACCAATGAACACCTAGTGGCATTTTCTAATGATTTTCATAACATAGGGGCCAAAAAGAATGACACCTGCATGCGCTTGCTTATCAATTCCTTGGAGGGGAAGGTTGCAACTGATTTATTTGATCTTCCTCCTAAGATCTTATCTACTTTGGAGGTGTTAATATATTGGTTCCGATCAACTTACGGAAAATCCAAAAGCCCAGGTGAGAAGTTAAGGGAATACAATAATGTTACCTACGAAGAGGGTGAGACTATCAAGTCTTTGAACTTTCATTTCACCAAGTTGTATAATCAAATTCCTGAACTTATCCACCCTCAGAACCAAGCCTCTTTCATGCATTAATAGAATGCATTTCCCTCTCCCTACTGTCATAGGCTTGAGTAAAAATCCATTGATAATCTTGGTTTCTCCTTTCACACTTGCTCGGAATATGAGGAACAACTTGAATGAACTGGTCTACCCTAGGGAGAATCGATTAGGAAAACATATATGTCCACTCTCCTACAACTAGTTCAATATGTGAATAATCGTATGATAGAATTTGAGAAAAAGGGTATTGTCTACCCTCTCACCCCTGGAGCTTCATCCTCTTCTACCCCTCCTTTTAGAAGTCCGGTTGAAAGCAATTTTTAGATCAAAGCTATCCTGCCTAGGATATGGTGTAGCTCTTGCGAGGTAAATAAGATTGTCAGAGATAAGATCTTTGGTAAAATACTGGAAGCTACTATTGTTGTCCTAGATTTTGTCGAGCCAGAAGATGTCATGGTAATCAACACTAGAAACAAAGCCTATGCCCCAAAAGGAAAGTTTGACCCTCCTCCCAGTTCTTCTAGCCCGAGTTCATCCTCAACCATTGTTGTGCCCCAGGTTCCTAAAATTCTTGAGAGTCAAGGAATCACCCCCTCTCCCCCTCTTCCAAATACAATATCCTAAATCAATTGACCAACATCAAAGAAAATGCAACATTCCTAGACATGGTTGTTGTCCCTGAATAACAGATGCACCTCAAACAATTCATGGAAGGAAAAGCTTCTATTGTAGCCAATATTTCCGAAGAGGTTGACGAAGAGGATTATTCTATAAATAAAGTAGGTGTACATAACTTTAGATACCCTATAAAAAAAAAACCCTTTTATATTTCTGTAAAGATCATGGATAAGATCTCCCATTGTTGCCTCATTGATGGTGGTTCAGGCCCAAGTGTCATGTCGAAGATTATTATGTAAGAGCTAGGCCTATCTTGTAAAAAAAAAAATTCCATAAGCATGCTCTCCTATAATATTCTACAAAAAACAACCATAGGAGAGATTAAAGATGTAACCTTGGTTTTATGTGCTCATCCTGAGATAAGGACAACCCTCAGCATTGAGGTGATTGATATGTCTGCGAGCAATTATTCAATTATCTTGGGGAGAGATTGGCAAGACCTAACAGATGGATACCTCTCACTCGACGAGACACATTTATCCATTCCCTGAAATGGTAACAACATTATAGTCCATAGAGAAGGGAGAATTTCACCCTACATAGAGAGTGTTCCACAATCTAACGTAAACTATATAGAAGAAGACATAGGAGTATATTCCATTTTTGCTGAAGAGGATAATATTCCTATGGAAGGAATTGATTTAGAAGATGAATTATGGCATATGCACTTCGATGGTTCATGCTCTAATGAAGGTAATAGGGATGGTATTATCTTGGTTTCCCCTACAGGAAAAATTCATAATCTTTCATACAAGTTGGAGTTTGCTTGCTCGAACAATGCTGCTAAATTCGAAGCTTTGTTGTTAGGCATTGAGAATGCCCTTAATCTTGGTTGTGGTCACCTTTCATTTTTCGAAAAATCTGAGCTTGTTGTGAACCTGATATGTAAGGCATGCTCTCCTAGCGACAAGCTGATGGAACAATACTCCCAAAAGGTTTGGGCACTTGTCTTGAACCTTCTATATTTTAACATCACTCATGCTAGGAAGGAGCTAAATTCAATAAATAATCGATTAGCTATCTTTGCAGCCTCTCCTACTCAACAACTCTTGCCTCACTGGTCAGATTGTGCTCTCCAATATCTGCATCATCCATACATTTATGAGGATGAAGAATTATGGAAGGCCATCCATAACAATGAAAGAATTTGTGTTGTCATTCAGAATGAACCTCTCAAGCTTGAGGAGATTATATCTGGAGGAAATAAGAAAATTCTTGAAAGATTGACTCCTCTCGAGGTTTCATTTTCCTTGAGTGTTGAGGGAAATAAAGAAAAATAGAAGGAATAGGAGTTACAATAGAAGATGGTTAAAACCATCTCCATGAATATTAGGACACCTGGATCTTCAACAAATTTAAAATAAATGTCCAGGGTTCTGATAAAGAAGAGAGGAGGTCTGTCGAGTTACTTGGTGGACTTAAATTTTTTTTTTCTTGGTTTAATGTGGATCTTCATGGTTTTGATCCCATTCATGTTCAGCATACCATAAAAATAGCTAGGCAAAAGAAAGGACTTGTTAACTCCGCACTGGGGGGTAACTTTTCAAAGGGAGTTGAGAGATTTCTTAAGGACTGAAATGTTTTTAGTCCACCCTGAATGGGTTTCAAATTGGGAACCTTCTTCGAGAACCACTATGTTGATGGGCGAAATTGACCGTCCATCAACTGGGAGAGTGGAACCGGTCCGGGGTTGTCTAATAACCCAATCTGTTTGGGATGAACCACCCTGACGGGTTTAGCGGCTCCATTAGCCGATCTAAGTCCTAAGAAAACAAAAAATAAAACTAATCTAAAATAACTAATCTAACTAAAAATTAACTATTAAAACAAACTAAACAAATCTAACTATTCTATATATACAATCTACTATCTAATACTATGCTAACTCTAAGAAATTAAATATCTAACTACTAACTGAAATAAATCTTATTCACAAAATGTACAATATKTACAATTTACAGATTTGAWTGAAAACCTGAAAAACTCATTTGCATTCTGTCCTAARACAGGGAGAGTTGTTGTTTTTTKATTTTGTAATTTTATGAAAAGAAATAAAACAAAAACTAACTAAACTAAACAACTAAATTACTAACTCTAACTACAAATCTAAACTACACATATATCTAACTAAACTACTTAATTATACTAACAAATTAACCAACAAATAAATAACAAACTGACCTGGAGAAACGTTCCAGATTTGTCCTGCATGTAATGATTTTCTTAGCTGATCGGAGGGAGAAAACCCGCACCGAATTATCCAGGAGATTCTCGTAAAAAAAATCTATGGTTCTCTTCAAATATGATTACAACACAAATAAGACATAAAAAATTTACAACAATATCATGATTTATAAATCTTCACAGTTAGATAAATCTGTATGCAAAGACTTATACAAAAATAATTCAATTGATGAAGAAGAGAAATCTGTCATTCATTAACTGAAACAAAATAATTGTTGTATTTTTAAGTATTGAAAGAAATCAGATATGGATAGCAAATTAATGAAATCACATCATCCCGCAATAGATTATGATAGCTAAAGTAGTCTATAATCAGCTGCAAAGTGACATGCATAAACTTGAAACAAAAACTTGATATATTGAAAGCGAAATATGTAGGCAAGATATCAACTCTTGTCTCAGTTTGTATTAGAAATCCATAGCCTGGTTCTTCCACAAGTGAGGATGCCCCTTATTAAAAAAAGTAATAAGTATTTAAAGACCTTCCACAGGGTAAAACATCCCTGTGGAAGTTATCAAAACTGTTTACATAAATCTGGGAAAATATCCCAAGTTTGACTAAACTAACAACCTAAAATAAAAAATATATCAAACAAATATCCCCTAGACTGTCGCATCATGTCCAATGCAATTCAGATGTACCTGAAAGAGGTAAAAAATGGACAAGTTAGGAGGATATTTTGTTAATGAAAATGATAAAAATCTAATTCTATAAACTAGCTACAAAATCTTGCAATTCTGTAGCTGGTCTAAATCAGACACATAATCAACATTAAAATCAATTCAAATCTTTGAAAATACATTTAAACTATCAAAATATATTTGATTGCCAAAATCTTATTCAAATCGACACTTGTATGCAATTTGAACGATCTAAATCAAACGATAAACTAGATAGCTATACTCTGTTTAATTCGTTACCAATTCAGGTATACAAAATCGTATCGAACAGTAATGAAATCGTTTCATATCAAATTGAAATCGATACAGTTAAACAAATCATAGGCAATCGTTTATGCTGCCTCATCAATAGGAAACATGATCGAATCCATACGAAAACAGCAAGATCATTTTCAAATTGATAAACCAACGATCCATGCCATTAGTGAATCAAATCAAAACTAGTGTGTAACTTATCACAAACAAAATCATAATGAAATCAATCAATTGATAACAGGATCTGTGGGAATCATCCATCATTTGTTATTGCTAATTGGGGCAGACAAATCTATTGACATTCAACGAAATTATTCATTTCAAAACGAACTATAACCGAATTTTCTCATACGAATTCAACAAAGATAACATATATCGATCTGAGTTAAAAAAGTCGTTTTGAAAATAAAAATCAAACAGAGCAGCATCAAGTCTATTTTTTATACGAATCCAACTCATAAAGACAATCGTGCTAACTGAAGATACGTAACAACCCAATAAAAACAAGAGAGAATCGAACAGTTTGAGTTTAACATAGTCGTTGTGAATCAAAACAATTCCATGATTTAGGCGCATAGATCTTTAGCACAGGTCAGATATAATCCAAATCCAAACGAAAATGTTGACAGAACATAGTCGTTTTTAATAGGCTACATCATATTTATCAAGCCAATTCAATTACTATGAAACCATTTTAACAATCAAATCACAAGAATGAAATCAGAGCCGTTAACATCCAATGACAACAACATCATATTAAATCAAAACAGAACCGTGTTCTAATTTTATCATAAAAAATTCTGTTCAGGTTGGATACAAACAAATCCAATCAAAAGCAAACACCATTGATTTCGTTAACTCAAACCAACAGACAAATGAATCAAACCCAGCGAAAACCAATCAATTGCTAAACTGGGCATGATCAAATCGTATAACAAAATCATAACCATATTTGATTTGATAATCAAACAATGTCAAAGTCATTTCGAATAATAAACAAACTTATCAAAACTCAGAAACCAATTCACTATATTAATCCAAGCAATTGATAAAACGAAATTGATATCAAAATCATACCTGGATGATCAGCAGACAACTTGGTCATAACATTTTGGAATTGATGACGGCTGTAGCCGATTTGACATTCCTAAAAACGACGGAACCAGTGGTTTTCTTCTTCTTATCATTAGCTCGAAGCTCGTCCCTTTGGCTTGTCAACACTGTAACTTGGTTCTCCAACGATTTGATTTTCGATTGAAGTAAGGGAACATCTGTATAGTATCATTCCAACCACTCTTTACACTGGTTGCATGACGACTGCCCGATAGTCGAGGGTTTAGGAGAATCACCAACGGTTTCTTTAGGTAGCTTGATCCCTGGATAACTGGGATTGTTCCTTAGGCACGGAGGCAAATTAGAAACAAATTCATAAGGTAGCTCGGAGCACAAACTTTGGGAGTAAGGGTACTCACTAGCTAGAAAGCATTCGATGTCAGAGTCTGAGTGTTCACTGAGGACTATGGACTTCTGCTCAGCATTAGGTTTAGGTTTATTGCTAGCCAGTCTTGAGATAAGTCAGGTATTCTTTTTACCTTTTCCGTCGACAGTAGGGTTTCCCTTGACCTTTTTTCTCATAGGATTTTTAACAGCCTTTGTCTTATCTATTGCGATGTTGGGTAGATTGATATCAGGTTTGGCTGAGGGTTTAGGAGAGGGTAGTAGGACATGGAAAGGCACAGGTGGTTAGTCCTTAGTCACACTAACCATGGGCTTGTCAATTTGGATAGGCTCTATATCAGTAAAACCATTTTGAGAGATAAAATCTTGCCAACTATCACCGTGGAGATTTAAGTGATGAACAACGATGAGTTTGATTAGGCCATGGTGGAATAAGCTACTATCGGCCTTTTCTCTTTTAAACCTCTCAGCCATTTTATAAAGACTTCGCTGGAAATAAAAAGGCATATTCAATGGATAACCCATAAAATTCATTAACAGTCAAAGGTGATAAAGAAAAACCAGTCCATATCAACCCTCACAGGTCACAAATTGTTTAACCACCATCAAAAGATCATGCCATCTTGGTTTAAGCATGGAAATTGGCATACCTCTATCACAGGATGTAACCTTTCATGAGACGAACAACAAAGGCCATGGCACCTCCTCCACTTTAGAGTTTTTAAACCATCGTTGACCTGTGGACGCTAAACCTGTAGCAGAGCTAATGAACTCCTCATTCAGCTGAAGATGAATGTCACCTATCTTGGCCCTATGCCCATCAAAATTCAGGGTGAACTATTGTGCAACACATATATTAAAACCCTCAAACTGTTGTACAAACGTGAGCCAACCACTATCCTCTAAGTCTTTCCGGGTGTTATCGAACAGTAGCAAGGCTTGACTACCGTTCGGCTCAATTCACACCACTGGTGCCATAAACAGGGTTCACGGTAAGCGATGTGAATGAGCCAGGGTTTGAATGCAACGCACATAGGAGAAGAACGCTCGAAGGATTACCGATGCTAACAGAGGTGAAACAGTGATAAGGGGAGGCATTAATGACATCGTGCGAAGGTGGTGGAGCTATTTGTTGGCCATGCATAATAGTCATTACCAATGGTACAACCACCGGTGCTTTCAACTATTCAAATAACAATGCATAAGTGTTACAACTATTCCATTTCAATCAATCAAAACCTTTGGTTAGTATATAAACCATTCGCGCAAGCAATAGTTATAATCTCAAAGCCAAACAAATAAATCAAAATCAATGCCAATGTTTTGACTATGTGACATGCATTGTATAGAACGATTTATACCAAGAGTTTAACCAATGTGCCAATGCGTTTTATGTATACCAATGTGTCAAGTGGATTGATCAAATAACATGTAAACACAATCCCCAATGTATCACAAACTCAATGAAACAAAATCACACAATCAATCTAAGAATGTCAAATGAGTGCAGATCAAAAGGTCTTTCCAACTGTATAATGATAAATAAAATGTAAGTGTAATAGCCATATCAACAAGAATGATAATGATAATTCAATAGTGATTTAAATTCGACTTCGAAAGACCAAGTTTTCATGATTACAATCGTGAAAACAAAAACGAAGGTAAGTGTGCAAATGACGCAAAAATAAAAGTGTCATTTCATTTGAGAATTGCGACGAAAAAATAAGGTTTGAAAAACACTGGTGTAGGCAGCTTATAAGACAGTGGAAAAATGTGAATTGGCTACCAACAATGGTGACACACTGGTAGATGCAGTTATCTCTGCCAAAAGAACAAATTTAGATTAGGACAACAAAGATAATTCCAACTCAAAAACAACAACCAGAAAATCGTATAAAAATCATCATTAACCAACTATTCCAGCAGTGTTTTAAAAGATGAAAACAGATAACAGTCTTAAGACTAGCGAGTCACGATATTAAAGATAAAATCTCCAGTACTGTTGACAGAGCCACTGCTACCAGCAGGCATCCATAGCCTTGACAGGGTTTCCATTTAACCCACTCTAACATCTGTATCCTGCCAAGAAATTCTAGATCAGAATAAAGGACATTAAGAGGTTTCTTATTTGCAAATTTTCATATACCCGACATTGCTTCGCTGCCAGCGGGCCTGTTCAGTACCCCGACAATGTTGTCTTGGCGTCATGCATGCATTTACCCACTGCCAGTAGACCTGTTTAGCATCCCGGTGGGTTTACAAGCACTTCCCACAACTCTATTAATAATTTGTTTTGTTTTGTTTTTCAAAGATATATAGTTGAGCGGGGTGACACTGAAAATCATGATATTTTAACATATTTTTTCAAACCTCATCAGAATTGTTTTTTAGAATTGTCCTTTATTAAGATCCAGAGATGTTTCTTTTACAAAAACAACTTCCTAAGGTAGGGAGACATCTTCTGAGTTATTCCCTTAAGGAATAGGGACAACGTAAAAAGATAATAGATGATCATGACAAGCTTTACTCAGAGATCGAAATCAGTCAAATCCTTTCAAACAACAGACTTTTTTCCAATCACAGATATAAATTTCAGAAATATATAGTTTTTGTTTATACACTTTTCTTAGCAGTTATTTCAGCGAAGGAATTTTCTGTTTTCTTTGTCTGAATATCTCAATATACAAGTATGTGTATTTCTAAAAAACACAAACTGATAAACTCAAAGGAGAAATAAAAAACAAAAAGAAAACGAAAAAGAAAACATAAACAAACTATGTACATAATATACAAGAGTTGTTATCAAGCAAAGTATCTCTTCAAGGCTTGGCCATTCACCAGATAGGTGTCAAGCTGCCCTTCAAGATTTTGCAATCGAAAGGAACTAGGACCCAACTTTTCAGCAATTAAAAATGGTCCAAGCCACAAGTTTTGAAATTTCGTGTGCTCTCCCTTTCCCTCATGCGGTTTGTCCCATTTCAAGACGAAATCACCTACTTCGAAATTCCTATCAGAAGAAGAGTTAGAATCGAACCAGCTTTTAATCAATAGTTGATGCTGATCTAACTTATGTTTAGCTTGGGCTCTTACCTCTTCTAGCTTCATCAAAGCGTTAATTCAGTTTTCTAAAGGGGGACAATATTCTTCTTGAATTTTCTATGACAACTGTAGCGAAGGAAGAAGAATGTGAGGTGGAAGAATTGCTTCTACCATAAATGAGAAAAAAGGGGGATTTACCTACAATAGTTGTTGGCGTTACCCTATCAGCCCATAGTTCCTTCAACAATGCATTGTGAAAATTTTTGTGATTTTCAACCACCGTTCTCTTGATGATTTTAATCAAGTTCTTGTTTGTTGATTCTGCCAATCCGTTGCCCTGGGGGTAATAGCTAGAATAATACTTTATTTTGATTCCTTTTTACAAAGAGAACTCGCTCATCTCAAGAGAGGAAAAGTAAGAAGTGTTATCAAATACTAAACAGTCAGGGATACCGAAACGAGTGATAATATTCGAGTTTAAGAAGGCAATTACCTGACTGGTGTTGACGGTTCTTAACGCGGCAGCTTCAGACCACCGGGTAAAGTAATCCGTGGCTGTCACAATAAAATTGTGCTATTGTGAGGACTGGGGGTTGATTGGACCTATGATATCAAGGCCCCACTGCTGAAAAGGAGAATCTACTGAAACGGGCTGCAAAGGAAAGGCTGATTTTTGTAACCGCCCTGATGTTTTTTGACAAATGATACATTTACGACACAAGGCATGGGCATCTCTAAAAATCATGGGCCAGTAATAACCAACTCTTAAAACCTTATGGGTAGTGGTGTCACCACCAAAATTACCACCAGCTTCTCCTGCATGCAACTCTAACAAGACTTTTTCTGCTTCATATTTTTCAAGACAGTGCATCAGTACACCGTCAAAACTTTGACGAAACAGGATACCATTAACCAGATGAAAGGAGGCAGACTTTAATCTCAAATCTCTTCTTTTAGCGGGATCTAGGTGACGGGGTGTTGAACCATGTTCAAGACAAAATCTTATATCGTCATACCAGGGACTGATAGGGTTTTGTGCGCAACAGATCAGATTTTGATCATGTTGTCCTAGGTTTGACGTATCACTTTCTACTTGTTGTCCTGCTACTGAATCAACAACTAACTTGCATAACCCTTGGCCTCTCACCATCTGAGCTGGGGTGATTTCTAAGTCGTACTCCTGCAAGGAGGTGACCCAGTTAGCCATTTTTTCACCTAGTTCCTTTTGCACTAATAGGTTCCTCATGACTGGATAGGGAACAATGACTTTCGTCCTTAACTTCAAAAGATAGGATCGGAAGTGCTTGACTGCTTTGAAAATAGCATAGGCTTGCTGATCTACCGCTGGGTAATTAAGTTCAGTGCTTTTGAAAGTAGAGATCATAAAGGTAATGGGTACTTCATTGTTTTCGACATTCTTTTGGGTTAAGACGGTGGCATAGGAACGGTCAGAAGCAAAAGTATAGAGTGTAAAGTCTTGTGAAAAATTGGGGCTCATGAGAGACGGAGCATCTATTATGGCCTTCTTTATTGCATTAAAAGCTTGATTTTCTAAGGGTCCCCAGTGATACTGGGTGTCTTTCTTAATTAGGTTCTGCAAAGGTCTGACCATTTTAGAGAAGTTGGGGAAAAATCTTCTCACAAAGTTAATCTGGCCTAAGAAAGACTGCATAGATTTTTTGGATGTAGGAGGGGGATGTTTTGCGATGAATTGAGTCCTTTTGGCGTCAATAATCATCCCTTCACTTGACACAATAAATCCCAAGAGTTTACCCTGTTCTACTGCAAAGATGGATTTTTTAGGATTCAAGGAGATGTCGTATTTACGACATCGCTGTAGAACGGCTCGTAAGTGAGCTAGATGATCGTTTTTGTTTTTAGAAAATACGGTCACATCATCTAAGTAAACTACGATAGACTAATTGATTAAGCCTCATAAAGAAATGTCCATTGCTCTCTGAAAAGTGGCACCAGCATTAATCAATCCAAAGGGCATTTTTCGATAAGCATAAGTGCCCCACGGGGTACGGAAGGTAGTTTTAAGTTGGTCTGGTGGAGACATAAGGACTTGGTTGTATCCAGAGAAACCATCTAGTAAGGACAACCTCTCAGAACCAGATACCTGTTGAACGATCCGTTCCATGGGTGGGACAGGATAGTTGTCTTTATCAGATGCTCTATTAAGGTTTCGGAAATCGACGCAGAGTCAAATTTCCCCACTTTTCTTCCGGACTGGGACAAGGTTAGAAACCCATTGAGTGTACCTAACAGGAAAGATTATCTTAGCATTTAGGAGCTTATTCAATTCTTTTTGAACGGCCGGTTCGAGCTTAGGGTGCATTTTCCTCAGTTTTTTTTGAAAGGGTAAGCTTTGGGGCTTCATAGGAATGACATGTTGTATGATATTAGGCTCGAAAGTTTTAAGGTCATCATACGTCCATGCAAAGAAATCTTTAAATTCTTTAAACAACTTAATAAATGCAACTTTTTCTTGTTCAGAACATGCTACCCCTAGATTAATGCACTGCAGATTCTCCTTAGTTCCTAAGTTTACTTTTTCATATGATAATGAGGAACTATTGGTTTTACAGTTGACCATCTTTTTAAATTTATCTTTAAGATCATAAAACTTCTCTAATCTAACTACAGATTTAGGGATCGAGTTTACCATGTCCGATGAAGATTCAAGAGTTCTCAGATATGGTATTACCGTGAAATCACGCAAATTGTCGTCGTGTGTGTGTTCGTCTATCACCGCACCTTGAAAGGTTTCTTCCATGTGCAGAAAGTTAATAATCTGTTGATCATTGTCAAAGACTCTCCAGTTCATGATGTTGTCGGGCACTAATGGCCGGAACAACAGCTTGACGAAGAATGCATCTGGGGACAGGCCTTCTGCAGGAAAGAGTTTAGAAGCTACATTAGCTAATCGATCTGCTTCAGAGTTATTCAATCTAGGAATAGAATTTATATTGAAAGCAACAAATTTATTCATTAAATTCCATACCTCAGATTGGTAGATTTTGAGATGTGGAGACAGACAGTGGATAGAATCTCTTACCTGTCTAAGCACTATTTCAGAGTCACCAAAGATGGTCAAATTTTGAATGTTCATATCCAAAGATTTTCTGAGACCTTGCAGTAAAGCCTCATATTCTGCAGTGTTGTTAGTACATTCAAATTCTAACCTACATGCAATCAATGTTTTGTTACTTTCCGGATCGATAATAACGCAGCCTGCTCCAGCTCCTTCTTTGGACTTTGACCCATCAAAATAAAGAGACCAAATTTGATTTCCATCGGGTACATGAGATCGTGGCGTGGAAGTTGTTGGCTGCACATATGCTACAATCTTAGACTGATGTTTAGGATTGGTGATAGCTGAAGCCTCAACCATGAAATTTCCGAAGAAGGTGTCCATCCCTTGTACTTCAGGTGAATCAGCAGAAGGTGTAAATGGTTCACTGGGATCGTTCAAATCTGTGACCGTGAAGTTAAGGTAGCATTCATGATTTACCTTGATCTTGTTAGGCTTGCCATTTTCTGGAAGCCATAGATGAGACCAATCTGTCGCGAAATAGCCGTGTAGATGCTTCGACCAGTCCCTTCTTAAAAATAGACCATACACTTCTGGAATATCCACAACAATAATATCAATGACTTGATGAGCCTTGGGGTTAGACGATAATCTAATAAGCACATTCTTTAGTTCGCCTATAACCTTAACATTGGTTCGATCAAGTTGTATGATTTTTAAAGTAGATGGTTCAACTTATGCGTTAATATTCTAGCATACAGACCATGGCATCAAATTGGATGACTCTCCTGAGTCTACCATACAATTGTGCACGTTTCTATTAAAGATTTCGAAAGTTAACAAAAATGGAGGTACATTTTTGCGAGTACTAAGAGTGGCAGTTTGTGTATTTTTACTCGCAGTTTCTAAAGCTACTTTATCTACATTATTTACATTATTTACATTAATTACAGGAAGGCTTCCTTTATCTTGAGGATCAGGATTGTTTTTAGTGGAAGTCTTCTGAGGAAATTCGTTCTGCACAACCTTATTACCACTTGAATTACCATTTTTTCCATTCTCTGAGATATTCTGTAACATTTTTTGTAGAAGAAATGGAAATTTAAATAACTCATAAACAAAAATGTTAGCCCTCAACTTTTTAAGATCTTCAACCACAGCATAATCTAAGTTGGGGTTCACATTGCTCTGTTTAGTCTCAGCTGGTTTAGATTTCTTTGGAGGCTAAGCTGTAGTGTTTTCGGAAGAAGGTTTGTTTGTTGTCTTACTCCTAGTATTATAAGGATGAACTGTCTCAAAGTTAGCTTGAAATATGTTATCCGAGAAGTGTCCAAAAATGTTTGAAGAAGACTCCTCTTCTTGAACTGTCTCTTGTTCAACTACCTCCTCAGAAATCTTAGGAGGCATCAAGTTATCTTGGGCTTCTAGAATTGTTTGAAGGGTGCATTGCAGACTTTCTAGATTAAGGCCTTCGGTGGTTGGATTAGGTCGGTTGGTGGGAAGAGGATTTCGAAATGGGGGCTTGTAAGGTCCTTTTCTCAAGGAAGCTTCTTTGGTGGTCCTTTTTAAGTCTATAACTTTATTTGACAGTTTTTGAAAAA
>ML797991.1:212520-234004 GCA_009831015.1 Picea engelmannii | reverse complement strand
TGTTCGACTCAATTCGCACCACTAGTGCCATAAACAGGGTTCACGGTAAGCGATGTGAATGAGCCAGGGTTTGAATGCAATGCACATAGGAGCAGAATGCTCGAAGGATTAGCGATGCTAGTAGAGGTGAAACAGTGATAAGGGGAGGCATTAATGACATCATGCAAAGGTGGTGGAGCTATTTGCTAGCCATGCAGAATAGTCATTACCAATGGTACAATCACTGACGCTTTCAACTATTCAAATCAAAATGCATAAGTGTTACAACTATGCCATTTCAATCAATCAAAACCTTTGGTTAGTGGATAAACCATTCGCACAAGCAATAGTTATAATCTCGAAGCCAAACAAATAAATCAAAATCAATGCCAATGTTTTGACTATGTGACATGCGTTGTATAGAATGATTTATACCAAGAGTTTAACCAATGTGCCAATGCGTTTTATGTATACCAATGTGTCAAGTGGATTGATCGAATAACATGTAAACACAATCCCCAATGTATCACAAACTCAATGAAACAAAATCACACAATCAATCCAAGAATGTCAAATGAGTGCAGATCAAAAGGTCTTGCCAACTGTATAATGATAAATAAAATGTAAGCGCAATAGGCATATCGACAAGAATGATAATGACAATTCAATAGTGATTTAAATGCGACTTCGAAAGACCAAGTTTTCACTCTTACAGTCGTGAAAACAAAAACGAAGGTAAGTGTGAAAATAACGCAAAAATAAAAGTGTCGTTTCATTTGAGAATTGCGACAAAAAAATAAGGTTTGCAAAACACTGGTGTAGGTATCTTATAAGACAGTGGAAAAATGTGAATTGGCTGCCAACACACTAATAATATTAGAACCTGCTTTAGTCTTCAAAATTTCAGGCAAGAAATTATGAGCAACCCTTTCCCTCCGCTCGGTATGGAAATGTTTCTCCAATAGGTTGTAGAGTCATAGTTAGAGCCCTTATTTGACAATTTGTTTGGTTACGATAAAATCAAGATAGAAGGGGCAAATATTCACAAAACCACTTTTATTATTATTTGCGGTACTATGTCTTACAACTGTCTGCCTTCTAGATTATTTGAGACAAGTATCCCCTTAAAAGGGCCTATGCACATAGATTTCGATGAATTGGTCAATCTCCATGCTTATCTTGATGATTTAGTCATATGCGTCAAAAGGATGATAATTACATCAGAATTTCAAGTGTTGGGCCATTTCCAGATAACTTTTGTCTTGGAAATAGACTCAAAAATCTTGAAGGAATTATAGAGACAATGGTTTTCCCACAACACTAACAGTGCTCGCTTGAAGTATTGCGAGGGACCAGGGTGAAAGGTTTCTTTTTGCTTCTTGGATTTTTCTGTATACTAATAGCTTAGATCTGCTTTCAATTTTTGTGATTCTTTTCTCTGCTTTATAGTACTTTGATTTCTTCTTTCTATGTTGAGTTTTATTTTCTTGTTGCGTTTTAATTTTGTCTTTTGTTGTTGTTGTTTTAAATTCCGCATGATTACTTCTATTGCGATTTTGTCTTTATCATATTTTAAGTGTTTAGTCATGATACAATGTTGGATCAGTTCTGCCACATTGACACTCCTACAAAAATCATTTTTAGTCAATAACAATCAATCTTACACGGTTTTTATGATTTCTTCTCTGAAAGGCCTTTGAAATTGTTACATATTTCCGCTGCTATCTTACAAGGAATTGGCTACCTCCGCTTCTTCTTACCTTTTCTTCATCCATTGAGATTTTAAGAGCAAGTCTATAAGTCTTCTTCCTTAACGGGTAAATTATTATGCATATAGTGGTAAAACCCCTCATACTTAACACTTTCCATGAATTATTCCCAAATTCTCGGTCATCTTTCCATTAAATCCACTCACTTCCCCCTGTTGCATAATGATTCGAGTGATGTCTTCTTGAGATTATTGTTCTTGGTCTGTGAAACCATGAGTTCTGAGTTCTAAATCTGTTACAAACAAATTTTCCTGTGGATTCGCTAGTTTGTTGACAATCGAAAACGTCTACGTAATTTCTCCCACAAAGTGTTGCTAAAGCCTATTATTATATAAGACTAAATAATACTAGTAGGTGGGACCCCCTTGAACTGGAAGATTAGATCTCTTCATTTTTAATGTTTTGATAATGTGCTACAAAGGTTTACATGGTTGATGAGATATTTTTTTTGTTGGTGTGAGTCGATCTTTGAGAGGTTGTTCCTTCATGTTACTGTAACATGCTATTCATTTATGGTATTTATTCTTCTCACACTTGCACAACAAACATGTTAGAAAATTAATATGAAGGACAATTAGAGGAAGGAAAAATACTATAACACATGCAAGAAAAGGACCTAGTTCTGCAATAACACATGCATGAAAATACTTGTTGATTGTTGTTGAACCCTACCTAACGAGAAAATGGCTATGAAATTGTGTGAATTACATTTTTTATATGCATATGGTTGAAACGTTAATGGAGCCCTTGGAAAGTGTTATTGTAAAAGGTCATGCAATGGGAAATGAAATTATCTAGCCAATTTACATATGGTATTTGATAGTTTGAGTGTTGAGGGAAATATTGACAAGTTAATGCTGCTATTGGTTATGCAATGACTGAATTATATGGCATTCGAATTATGTTATGGTGTAAGTCATTCTATGGGGTTTTAATATGGTGATAGTCTCGATACATGTTGATTAATGGTGTTAATGGAGAATTGTTGGCATGTATTGTTTGATTTAATGAGGTATGGGTGGAGGTGACGTGCATTTATTGCACGTCACCTTTACCATTTCCATTGGATGCCACCCTAATCAGACTATTGTTTGATCTTGTTGCTGTGTTCACACTCCAAAACTTTATCAAGGTGAAATCGCTCGTCCACCTCTCGTCTTAAGGATTTCGATTAACATGTATGTGTTTTTTTAGCCATTCTTGACTTCACTCTAGTTATGAAATGATTGTTGGCTCAGATGTATGTGTTTGTGTTTGTCCTGAGTGTTGCAACTGTGTGAAATTTTAGAAAATGAATGGTTCATCCTGAATTGTTTTGAGTTTGTAGAAGTTACCAGTCTCCTTGATGGTAGCTCTCTGTTATTACTGGATTAGTTGGAGTTCTTTTGGTTGTTGAGTTTCTTGGCCAACTATCCCCATGCATGAACATCACTTGTCTAGTCTCTGGTTTTTTTTGGGTTTAACGGTTGGAAGCATCATTCATCACTACCTTTTTTTTATTTGAGAAATAGTCAATTTCCTCACCAAAAGCCACGAAATGGATCTCCTATTCTTGATCAGCCTCGTCATCACCTCAGTACTGGGGTTTCTCTAAGAACCACAAGGGTTACACCTTGTGTGCATTAAGCTTCGCTATCAATTGGTTGGGGCCTCACTCCTCTGTGATAACCCTCATGTCTCAGACTTGACATATATCCATGAAGAAATCATGGTTCCTTATGTGCATGCATTGTTGGTATCAAGGTTTGTCATGATTAAAAGAAGTTGGCTCCAGCTGTCCTATGTTAGTCACAGTGCGAAACATTAAATCTACAAGTCCGAGGGTGACATGGAGCACCAGCCTGGAATGTAGGGTTTGCCACTTGTGTGTTGGATGGACTTATATCACCGACCATTTTGAGTACAAATTCATCCAATTCGTTAAGTAACATTCGTGATAGTTTGGAATTCGGTTATTGTTCTATGATAATAAGGATAAACCCTTCATTGCCAATTGCACTTTCAAAAAATGCAGTCACTCTCCTCTTATTAATACTCAGTATTGGAATAGCCTCTGCCCCGATTCAATGGGATGTGTGGGTATGCATAGCTACTACAGTTTGTTTGCTTGATTGATTTTCTCCCACAATGGAGAATTGTCGATTGATATGCAGTCACTAGTAATTGCACTTATGGAGTTTTGAATGATGGTTAGCATTGGGTACGAATGTTGAGTGTTGTTCACAGATATCGCGCTTTGTGAATGATGTTTTGCAAAGTGAATTATTGTGCAAGGTAACTATGGTCTTATGATTATTGGATTGGATATATCTACTGCATCTTTTTGTTTGTTGGTTGAATAATCTTGAGTATGCACAGCCTGGTCAAACATGAGTGACTAAATCAATATCTCAACACAATATACTGAGTTATATCATGATCGTATATTGCTATGTGATTATTGGAAATGTTACACTATGGGATTTTGTCAGTTGCACACTGTGTGTAGTATGGACGACTTGTTTTCATACTCAGTGATACCCACTGAGTTTTAAGTGCATTATTTATTGCAATTGTCCAGTATTGATGAAAATCGCATTGGGTAGGTGGCTTAACTTTTAAAGTCACATTGGATTGTTTGTTGACAAGGGAAAACTACATTTCCTAGGAAAATTACTCCTTCATAGCTTATGTTTAATTGATGGTTGTTGGTTATATAATAAGTTGTCATTTTCAGACATGTAAATTTGATATTTTACTACATATATAATATATGAGAACGAATATCATTGCAAAATTTCATGGGCTCTATTGCAGAAATAGTGACTTCGTTGAAAACATAACCGTGGAGTATAATCGTGGATTGATGAAATGATTGGACAATGGTTGATTTTGATAGTAACAGATCAGAAATGGGGATTGTTCGTAAATTTTTATAAAATGAAGATTGTGGGAACAATGCCTCTTACAAATCATATGGAAAACTTATTGTTTTTCAATAGCACTGTGTTAAGTTTTTTATTAATGAACAATAAACTATTTAAATATACATGGATAGTTAGTTAGTCAAATGATTGTTGATTGGATGGTGCATATAGTCTTACTGCATAATATTTTATGGATCGCTTGATTAATTTCATGAATAGTAATCATTTTCTTCCCCTTCCATGATCTCACTTTCCGCTAATTACAAACCCTTCACATATCCCATATCCTTCTTCACCCTTTGTTCTGAAATTGATTACAGGCAAGGGAAATTTTGTGTTGAGATAGATGAAAGTGGCAGTGTTTTAGGTGGATTGCAGTGATGTTTTATTGGCTTGTTTTATAGTTGATTGTTGTTGTCATTCGGCAGTGACCATTTCTTCTCCCTTTCATTATATCATTTTTTTATCTAATTACAAACCCCTCATGTATCCCTGAACCATTTTTCACCCCTGCTCATTGATTAACATTAAAAAAATTATATGGATTGGATTGCATGAGCCTGATACATTCTGAGCCAAATCTATTTCGTATTTTTAAGAGTTTTCATGCATGGTTATTTAAAATACTATTTGCTAATCGATTACACATGCAAGATGAGTTTTTTCATTCGGGGAAGCCATGTATGAGGAAACAGAGGTAGAGATAACTGGAACTGAGGACCAAGAAGGCCTAGGTTCTCCATACATTTTTATGTTGATTCATAATAGCTTGGACAATTGTTTCATGCTAGATTATTTAACTAGATTGGGTAGGTAATAGTCCAACCTAGCCCTGAAATGCCTCCTTTCCAAGCCCTGAAAGCCCCTAGTATCCCTGTACCTCCTCATGTCTCCTTACAACCTGAGGTCCCTGAAAATGATGGATGGCAAGAGATTGTCCACCCGACAGTCTCCCAACATCGTGGCTGGCCCTAATTGACCTTGCCTGCTCCTCCACCTTTGAACCCCATTGTCCAAGATTCCCCTAACCACTCGCCTATGTAATCCTCCCATGTTATCGAGAGATTGAAGACTGAATCCCACCATGCATTTGATAAAGGAAAAGCCAATGCTTCCCCTTCTTCACCCTTCATTGATTCTGACAAATCTGTGTCTTCACAGATGCATTTGAGGGATGATTGTTCCCACGTGATCAATGAGATAAAGCCTAAAGTCTCTGCCTAATTTAAGGCAAATTCAAGAAAATCAAGAGGTGACAACAGTAACTAAGGAAGGGTTGCATCAATGAATGGGAAATATGGCTTTTGAATTTTATGTTATCTATTGTTTTATGACAGTTGAATTCATGGATTTTGGACAACATGATTTATTTTGGATATATGAGTATTATTTTAAAATATTTTCAAATTTCATGAGCTAAAATTGCCAAAAGTAAATATGTTGAGGGGAGGCACAAGGAGGTGTGTTTTCTTAACTAATGGTTATGTTATAATTGTTATGATTGTTATGAACTAAAAGGAGTCACAAGGGGTGCCACCTACTAGTTATTATTTATTTATGACCCTATTATGATTATTCCCCCCCCCCTAACTAAAGTTAGTTGGGTCTTTAGTTAGCTTAACTAATGAGTTGGTTCAACTACTTCAAACAATTCTAATTTGTTAAAAGCAAAAGAAAAGGAAGGAACAAGAGAAGGATAGAAGCATAAGCATGCTAAGGTTTTCTCTTTGAGTTTATGTTGAGATAGTTTAGTTTTCATTCATTCATATATTCACCACAATCTAATTCTCTTTTGTGATAGCACGGTCTTATTATAGACAATAATATTTAGGGTTGAATCAAATCATTCAGACACTTGTTTTTCAGAGGTGTTGATCTATCTTTGATAGTCTGTGTAGAATTATTTGTTTATGAATTAATTTTCATGACTAATAAAGGCTATTGTGCAAAGTCGAGTGGGCAGCAATCTGTGGCAAGACGATCTAGCTTTTAGAGTTCATTTTTGGTTTTTTGTCAGAGGTCCTTTTGTATGTTTCATCAGGGACGTCTAAGTTTGACTTTGGTCCAATATTTATGTATGAGATTTTGTAAAGAAATGACTTTTTGGTGAATTGGAATGAAATAAAGGATTGCTTTATGTCTCAACTATCTTTATTATCATCTTGGTGTCTTTTCTTCTATTCTTACATTTATTTCAGCCACTGTTATGTTCAGAAAATTACATAAAAAATGAATTTTGAGCAAGCTTTTTGTTGATAAAAGACTAGCCTAAGAACTCGTAATTAATACTTGTGAGTTAGGACATTATTTTGTTGGCTATAAACTTAGGGTGATATTGCCGTCAACTTTGCTTTAGCCAAGTAAAGTCTGAAAATGCTTGAGTAAGATCAATCCATATATTTTCCTCAACAAAAAGAAGGTCAATTTTCAAAAACATTGTGTCGGATCTTTTTGGCTATTGTAGTAGCATGGGTCTTGGCCCAATAGACTTGCAGGAGCTAACATAACTCTATTATGCTGCTCGGTTTTGATTTTATTCCCCCAAACCAAATTGACCACATGTCCCTAAATGGCTTGAGGAGGTGAGTTGCAACTAGCGATACAACTCAAACTGGGACTCAAATACATGAACCATCAATTGCATTGGATTCAGAGAACCAGGCTTCAGGTAGTGGGGCCCCTACGCTATCATTTTGTCGATCGAAAAACCATTTGTTGGAGTATATCCAACACTAAGGTTTTGGTCAATGAGGCATAGTGCAATTTCTAAATATGAGGTCGATTTTGAAGAACACTATATCGAGTGTGTTTGGCTAGTGTAGTCGCATGGGCCTTGGCCAAACTGAATTGAGGGGGATTATGAAACTTCATTATGTTGCTCGGTTTGGATTTTATGCCCCTAGATAAAATTAGCCACATGTCCTTGAATGGATTGAGGAGGCAAGTGGGAACTATCGATAAAACTTGCATGAATTTAGGTGGCTAAATTATAGTGGTGTAAGTTTGATAAAAAGACTTGTGGGAGCTTACAGAAGTCCATTATGCTATTTGGTTTGGATTTTACACCCTCGAACCAAATTGGCCACATGTCCCTAAATGGCTTGAGGAGGTGAGTTGCAACTTGCAATAAAACTCAAACTGGGACTCGGATGCACAAACCATCAGTTGCATTAGATTAAGAGCATCAATTTTTAGCTAGTGGGGTCCCTATGCTATCATTCCAGTGACCAAAAAACCATTTGTTGGAGTATCTTCGTCATTAGGGTTTTGGTCAATGAGACATAGTCTAATTTCTAAAGATAAGGTCAATTTTCAAGAACACTCTTTCAGGCATTTTTGGCTAGTGTAGATGCACGGGCCTTGGAAAAATTAACTTGTGGGAGCTTATAGAACTCTGTTATGCTACTTGGTTTGGATTTTATGCCCCGAGACCAAATTGGCCACATGTCTTTGAATGGCTTGAGGAGACGAGTTGCAACTATCGATAAAACTCAAACCAAGACTCATATGCACAAATCATTAGTTTCATAGGATCCAGAGCACCAGGTTTCAGCTATTAGGGCTCCTATGCTATCATTTCATCGACCAAAAAAACATTTGTTGGAGTATCTCCAACACTATGGTTTTGGTCAATGAGGCATAGTGCAATTTCTGAAGAGTACGTCGATTTTAAAGAACATTGTGTCGAGTCTTTTTGGCTAGTTTAGTCACGTGGGCCTTGGCCAAAGAGACTTGTAGGAGCTGACATAAATCTATTATGCTTCTTGGTTTGTATTTTATGCCCCCAGACCAAATTGACCACATGTCCCTAAATGGCTTGAGGAGGTGAGTAGTAACTTGCGATAAAACTCAAACCAGGACCCAGATGCATGAACTACCAGTTGCTTTGGATTCAAAGCACCAGGTTTCAGCTAGTGAGGCTCATACATTATCATTATGTCGATCGAAAAAACATTTGTTGGAGTGTCTCTGGCCCTAGGGTTTTTTTCAATGAGGCATAGTGCAATTTCTAAAGATGAGGTCGATTTTCAAGAACATTATGTCGGGTATTTTTGGCTAGTGTAGTCGCATGGGCCTTGGCCAAACATACTTGCAGGAGCTTAAGGAAATATGTTATGCTTATGGGCTTGGATTGTATGCCCTCAGACCAAATTGGCCACATGTCCTTGAATGGCTTGAGAAGGTGAGTGGAAACTATCGATAAAACTAGCATGAATTTAGGTTGCTAAAGAAGTAGAGTTTTGTAAGGTTGTTAAACAAATAAGAGCTTACGAAAGTTCGTTATGCTACTTGGTTTGGATTTTATGCCCCCAGACCAAATTGGCCACATCTCCCTGAATGGCTTGAGGAGGCGAGTTGTAACTCACGATAAAACTGAAAGCGAGAATTGGATGCACGAACCGTTAGTTGCATTGGAATCAAAGCACCAAGTTTCAGCTAGTGGGGCCCTTACGCTATCATTCCATTGACTGGAAAACCATTTTTTGGAGTATCTCCGACATTAGGGTTTTGGTGAAAGAGGCATAGTGCAATTTATGAAGATGAGGTCGATTTTCGAGAACACCTTGTCAGGTGTTTTTGGCTAGTGTAGTCACATTGGCATTGGCCAAATAGACTTATGGGAGCTTATAGAACTTTGTTATGCTTCTCGGTTTGTATTTTATTCCCCGACACCAAATTGGTCACATGTCCTTGAATGTATTGAGGAGGCGAGTTTCAACTATAAATAAAACTCAAACTGGGACTCAGATGCATGAACCATCAATTGCATTATATCCAGAGCATTGGGTTTAACCTATTGGGGATCCTATGCTATCATTCTGTTGACCGAACAACCATTTGTTGGGGCATATCCAACACTAGTGTTTTGGTCAATGAGGCATAGTGAAATTTCTAAAGAGGAGATCGATTTTCAAGAACATTGTGTCAGGTCTTTTTGGATAGTGTAGTCGCGTGGGTCTTGGCCAAACAGAGTTGCAAGAGCTGAAAGAACTCTGTTATGCTGCTCGGTTTGGATTTTATGCCCCTAGAACAAATTGACCACGTGTCCGTAAATGGCTTGGGGAGGCAAGTTTCAAGTCGCGATAAAAATCAAACCGGGACTTAGATACACGAGCCATCAGTTACGTTGGATTCAAAGAACCGTTTTTTTAGCTAGTGGACCCTCTACGCTATCATTTTGTCGACTGAAAAACCATTTGTTGTAGTATCTCAGACACTAGGGTTTTGGTCAATGAGGCATAGTGAAATTTAGGAAGATGAGGTTGATTTTCAAGAACAATATGTCACGCATTCTTGGTTATCATATTGGTATTGGTATTGGTATGGTATGGTATGGTATGGTATGGTATTGTATTGGTATTGGTATTGGTATTGGTATGGTATTTGTATGGTATTGGTATGCATATCATTGCCAATGCATACCATTGTGGTATGCAATGGTATTGGTATTGGTATGCAATGGTATGGTATTGGTATGGTGTTGGTATTGGTATTGGCAATGGTATGGTATGGTATGGTATGGTATTGGAAATGGTATTGATATGCATATCATTTTCAATGCATACAATTTCCATGAAATGGTATGCAATGGTATTGGTATTGGTATGCAATGGTATTGGTATGAAATCATATGGTATTGGTATGGTATTGGCATTGGTATTGGTATGGTATGGTATGGTATTGGAAATGGTATTGATATTGGATTTTGGTATGGTATTGGTATGCATATCATTGCCAATGCATACCACTTCCAATGCATATCATTTCCAATGGTATTGGTATGGTATGGTATGGTATTGGTATGCATATCATTGCCAATGCATACCATTTCCATGCAATGGTATACAATGATATTCATATTGGTATGCAATGGTATGGTATTGGTATGCATATAATTTCCAATGCATACCATTTCCATGCAATAGTATTGGTATTGGTATGGAATGGTATGGCATTGGTATGGTATTGGTATTGGTATTGGGAATGGTATTAGTATGGTATGGTATTGGTATTGGTATGGTATGGTATTTGTATTTGTATTGGTATGGTATGGTATGGTATTGGTATTGGTATTGATATTGGTATGGTATGTTATGGTATTGGTATTGGTATTGAGTATGGTATTGGTATGCATATCATTTCCAATGCATACCATTGCCAGTGCATACCATTTCCAATGCATATTGTTGCCAATGGTATTGGTATGGTATTGGTATGTGTTATCCCTATCCTAGGGGTAACTAATGATATCGTGTCTCGAGGCCTATAGGTTCTAGAAATAGAGTTTTGAGAGTCAAACGACCTAAGTATGGCCCTAAAGGGCCCCTGTTTTCTTTAGTGTAGTCCATATACCATTAACAGTATTCATCACACCAACTTGGTCCTGAAGTGGTAATGGGTCTTGTTCCATGAGGTAATGAGTCTGAGTATCATGGTATGTATCACTCCAATATTTAAGGCACTTGAACATGTTGCATTAATCATTTCTTGATTTCATAACATTTTCTTGGAAATTATGCTCTTTGCCTAGTTTAAAACTGGGAGGGTGACACGATGCCCTAGTAAGTTGATTTCATTTTAGGATGTGTTGCTACTGGGTGGATATTTGAAAAGTCATCATCCGTTCCCTCCATACTTATCACTTTCCATCCTTATTCCTTCCATCTCCCCATATTTTGGGCATTGGGATAGGCTACACTATGAAGGGTTGTAACTTACCTTGTGGGCATAAGGGGCTAAAGGCCTGAAGGGTAAAATTAGTTGGCAAGAGTTAAAATCCATTTTTCAAACCTTTGAGATGCTTTGCACAAGGATTCCCAAGAAAGCATTGAAAAATTTCTTAGTAAGAAAAGGGGACCCACAATATAACATAAAGACTCAAGGTACTAGTTAATGGATATGAGGTCTCATAATGAGCCGACCTATCATGAACATGAACATGTAGTGGTATGACATTACCACCTATCTTGTCACCAAGATAGGGTAGTGGCTCTTGGTTGCATAGCCAAAAAAAAGGGGGTATCATTATGATCCATCCTTATCATTCCTGTGAAATGTTTTGTGGATGATATTGTCACCTCTAGTCACCAAGCCAGGGCAATGGCCAATAACTATTTCCTTGTAGCATAAGAGAAAATATCAAAAGAAATAAAGTTATGAATAAAATTCAATTATGCACATGTTTGGGTGATTTAATTATCGGATGTGATTTACATGATATGATCCTTGTGACTTATGGACCCCTGGAGGGCGTACTTGTTGTATCTACAAGACTTTTCCTAGTGGAAATATATTCATGAGGAGATGACCAGTTCGGACCTACATGAGGGACTAAATCTCATGGATGGATGTTGAAGCCCAAAGCCTAGGGCATGACAAGGGTGATTGATTTTCATGTTGAAGAAGGAAGTTGTTTCCTATGAAGGAACTATGGAAGACCTAGATGGATGAGTTCCAGCTCTCTGCACTTGGATGATGGCCTTGGAAGGCCCAGAGACCACCTGCTTGGCCCATGACATCATCATTTGAGGCTAGGGTTTCATGGAAATGATTTTCTGGTGAAGAAAAGGAAACTTGTCACAACGTTGGCACTTGGTGGCATGTTATGGCCCTAGAAGGCCAAACATTCCACTTTTTAGGGATAAACGTCCTACCTTGGAGTGAAACATCATGCTAGAAAGGGCATGACATCACCCTACTAGTGTTTTATTGATTTGTTTTTTGTAAAATACAATTAAAAGGGAATTGATTAGGTTGGCCCTGTAATTTTGAACTAAAGTTAATTTTAAGGTAAATTTTGTATAAATAAACAAAAAGTGACATTCATTTTCATCATAGCTTGTCATTGGAGACAAGTAGGTCTAACATTAGTTCCCTAGTTGGGCATACTTGGTTGAAATAGTGAGGCAATACTCTCTTAGAGGCACATTTTTGCAACTTGGATAAAATCTTGTGAAGTGTTTTGGCAATCTAGTCTTCTTTTGCATGATTATTTTTTGTTTAAGTAAGTAAAATCTGCATTTTGTCATCTAGTTGAATGGTTAATTGTATGGTTTTATTTTCTCATATAAGATTATGAAATTTCATTCCCAATGAATGCTAGAAGTGAAGGACTTAAGGTGATACTTATTCACTTTTTATTTGCTAAGCTTCATAAGATTTTTCTACTAATTGTCTAAGTTCCAAGGCCCTAAAGTGCTAGTACCTTGGAACTATTGATCAATTATTGTTGCTAAGTATTTTGAATCCTAAAACATTCAAGAAGAAGAAGATTCTAGGGCCTATAAGAGCATACACCCTTGTAGCTCTCCTCCAAGCTTGAGGATCTAGGGAGACTTAATGAGCTACTCTTCCTAGACTCATTCCTCTTGGATTAGAGTATTATCATTTGTTTACATTCCTAAAAGATAGAGTCGCTAGCTTGACTCCATCACCCAAGAAGGCACTAGTTTCTCACCTCATCTCCTTGAAAAAACTCCAAACTTATTCTTCTACTTGATAGCCTACTAATATAACCTAATCATTGACCTAGCCTAGACTACTAACTCTTAAATATTGCTACTGCTACATCCTTTGTTTTGCATCCCTAACAAGCCTACTAACTAACTAGACTAACCCTGAATTTGCACAAGACTAGGAACTATCACCCTAAGGCCTTGAACTACTTATTGTTGTTATTCTAAGTGCATTTCTAAATTTATTGTTGTTGTTATCATTACTTTTATAGTCACTGTTTAAATCCCTAACAACCTACATTAAAAAGATATCTTCCCAGAAAATTGTACTATGTAAGTTACCATCATTTGATGCCAAAATTGTATATTTTATTGCCTTTAAGAAGTACCTTTTCTAGACTAGTTTACTGTTCTCACCACTATTAATTTTTTTTTTTTATAAGTGTTTAGACAACCCTTTAAAATATATTACTTGATTTGTATCTATTTAGAATTTGCAAGTGTCAAAAGTATTATCATTGTGAAATCTTTAATATCTCATTGTATTTGTCCAAACAAATTGCAATTTCCTGATATAGTGCAACGGCTACATATTTATCTTTTTTTCTATGTATAAACTTTTCTAGTAGAAGATTTTTAATGATAAAGTCACTATTTGTTCAGCCATTGATATGATTGATTATTGTTATAACATTTTTTGTTTCATTGGTAAAGGGAAGGTACAAATTCACCTTACTCTCCTTTGACCCTTCAACACAATCAAACTAGTGACTTTACTCTTTTTAGTGACCTGGAGAGAGGGGTGGTATTGTCTTTTATTTTTCCCTTCATCAACCAACTAGGTCCTGGGACGTCTCCCTTGGAGTGAGTATTTTCTCCTCCTAAATAGAAAGAGGTACCTTTTGAGGGTCCTAAATCCATTTAACTCAACAGTAAGAACCAAACCTGCCACCAAGGCCCAATTAGACTCTGCAATGTTTAAAAGTGGAATAGTTCTCTAGATATTGCGATCTGGCCAATTAATCGATGGGATTTACATAGTGATTTACATGATATATTCTCGTGAAAAATCCTCCTTCAGTTTGAACGTTCTCTTTTTTATATTTTCTCTTATAGGTGGGTCTGATAAAAGATAGGTATTGGTATAAACCAGCTGGGTAAAAGAAAAAGGGGGAAAATTAACTATTGAAGAAGGTTCAACTCAGGATAACCCTCGTTCTCAAGCATGCAGACAAATATTTTCACACCTACGACAAGCCTAGTACTAATACATCAACTTGTTGGTATTTCAATTATTGACTGAGACACAATTATCGAAAGAAAACATTCATGCAATAAAATGATGTCAATAAAATTAGTTTCCTTAGCTCTAACCACTAATCACACATTAACACAATGATTTTATTTCCATAATTAGAGATAAGAACTATAAAAATATTGCATCAGCTAACTTATCAATAGATTCATAAACTCTTTCTCATTACATCATCCATTCATGAGATAAAGTGAGAAGTAATTCCCCCTTATGATTCAATCACACACGCCTTTGATGTAAAACATAAACTTGTCTCCGGTCCTAAACATGACTTCTCAATTAAGGTACTTCCGAAATAGTTCTTTACAATTCCAAAAATGAGAATGTTTGCAAAAACCATCGACCTCTTCTAAAAGGTCGATCCTCTTATTTATAACAAATTATTAACTAAAAATAGCTATCAAAGTGCAAGCTAAGTAAAACAAAACATTGTCACATGGCACTTCCATCTCTTTGTCTTCTAAGAGTCATCAAATGGTTTCACTTAAGTGGATGACTCTTCTCATACTCTGACCATTTGACGAAGAGTTTCTCACATGTGTTGGAATACGAGAATCTGTGTTGGTCCATTGGGGTCGAAAGGATCTCCTTTATCTCCACTGCCTGTGCCCGATACTTGACTAATTTAATACTTAACTATTGTAATATTGTCTGAGCCTTCATTAGGTTCTCCATGAACTGTTTTACTTGCCCTGGTGCCATGTTTTCTACCTTTTCTATCTCTGCAGTTGACGATGAGTCTTGTTCCACATGTTTCTTGACTATGTCATGCAAATCAACAAAGTCCTCGAGTGAGCTAAATTATGGGAGAACGATGACTCTCATCGTCCGCTTGATCTTGGTCCAACTTCTTTTGCAATCGACCCATTTTTCTTGAATATCCCGCTGAGGTTCTTGGGCCATATTTACCCAGTATTCGACTGACTTCTTTATATGATCAATGTTGTTGTCTCTTAGCACCTGAATGTCATGCTCTTCGGTGTCTCATCCCCTTTGAACCACACTAATGTAATCAATCCTTTCCACCACTTGGTGGGCCTTCTCATACCATATTTCCATGTCTTTTCACGTCACTAGTGCCATAAGGGTGTCTTATTGGAAGTAACATATCCCTGTAGTTAAAAGGTGTCACTCACTCGTGAATTTGTTGTAGGCATCTTGGAATTCACTTCTCAAAAATACCATGGTCTGTGTGGAGTCTTGATAGTATTTCTCCAAATGGAATAGATGCTCCAAATCCTTTAGCATAGTGGCCAACTCCTCTTAATATTTCCTTGCTCTATCCAGAGTGGCATCTGTGATCGCCATCCCTACGCCGATAAGCTCAGACATCTTGGAATGCTCTATGATGATCAATTTCTCTTTTGTAGTGATGAGGATCAAACTGTCAAAATTAAGCCTCATTTTCTTAGTGGTTCTCTTCATGATGGATTTCCTCTTTCGGTCGTAAGAGATTTCTTGTATATCGTCAACCTCATCAACCAGTTTGAGGATTTATTACTCTCCCCAAGTAAGAGTGTTTCTCAATCTCCCGAGGGTGTATATATGTTCGAGACTGGGCTCCTGAACCTCTTTTGTATGTCCTGATGGCTCAGCCTCTAGTTGTCTCTCATCGGGTGGTAAAGTAATGGCCAAAATTGAGGAATCAAGGGAAGGTTTGGTACTTACTTGGTAATCAGTTGTCGATATGTCAATTTCTTGTTGTGGAATTTCTTCCCCTTGTTCGTTTGATCCTGATTCATCCCTCGAGCTATCCATCGGGGTTCCTGGTATGTCGTGTGGCTCAGCATCCAAGGCACTTTCTGCCTCATGCTCGTTCTATAGATGGCTATGACTTGGAGCATCAGGACTCAAGGTGGATGCTTTCTCATGTTCTTTCTCCTCTGTGATTTGCACCAAAGTCACCAGGGAAACCTCTGAACTTTCCTCATCATCATAGATAGTTATTAAATCATACAATGGGTTTGGTACACTATTCCTCCCTTGTGTCCTTGATATCTCAAGTTGGTTTGAAATTCCCCCTGGTGATCCAATCTGTGGTGGTGGAATTTCAGGGCTTTCTAGCCCGATGATTCATTAAAGTTGTATTGACTATGAGCCACTTGGCTCTCCTCTTCTTGTGATTGGGTTGTCGATAGGAACCCTCTTCATCTCTATGATATCTGAGACATTATAAAACTAATCAATGAATCTTTGTGCCTCTTCCATCAAGATAAGTCCCCTTGTTTATTTCTCTGGTGTCAAGAACAATCCCCTTCTATGTGCCTTTGTTGCCTCTACCACTCTGATTTCTTCCTTGGCTCTAAGGGCCTCTTGAGATGATTGATATATCATTTCCATCAGTTCATCCATGCTCATGGACTTGAAACTGGTCATGTTTGGGTTGGCCATCCTCTGCACCACCTCATCCTAGTCCTGGGAGCACTCTATGAAATTTTTTTCCTTGAACTTATCATGAGCATACAACCAATAGGATGACACTTGCAAAGCATGTTGGAGGACTAGACGTTTAGGGTCATGTTTGTGGAATTGACCTGTAGGGAACCTAAATTCAATTTGGGTTATCCCCTCTAGTTTTTCTTGAACATTATCTTTCACCATATAAAACTCTATATAAAACTCGTAGGGTATGAAATCTCGTTTCTTATCTTTGACCAACGTGACATTATAGCCCTGTAGGATGGTATGATAAAATATTTCTCCCACAACAAGTCATTCTGGGACATGAGAGGGTAGGAGATGTGGTGCTCCAGTGGCCCAGAACACCATGATGTAGGTTGAGTGTTCGTCCAAGTACCAATGGCCTACCTTGTCTATCATTTTCTTGGCTACTGCCGATATCCTTGGGCATTCCTTCTTAAAAATAATAAAATAAATGTGGGCGATGAATTCATCACAGATGAGTGCATAATATTTCTTGTACATGTTCTCCCATAGTACATTGGAGTAGACTTGGATCAGGAGATCGACAACATGCCAACTTAGATTCATGTTGGTGAAGATGTTCCTTACGCACATGACATCGAGCAGGTATGAGACCATGTAGAAAGTGGGTGCCTCCCCTTCCTTCGGTGTTTGAGCCTGTTGTACATAGATGCTCAATTGTTTTGATATTATCTCTCTACAGTTAAATCTTCTTCCAACAATCACCATTGTGTAGTCCAAGGGCATCCATGATTCTGAAAACTTGGAGCAGTCATTTTCCCCATATAACCAGCAGATGAGTGCCATCAAATAGATGTATGGCTCCCTCAGATTAATCATTCCATACCAGCCATTTCTCTGGTTAGTGAATTTCTTGTCCTCCTTCCACCATGAGGCCATCAACTGTATGGTGTCATGGAACTCATAAAAAATTACCACAAAGTCCATGTTGAGCCACTCCTCTGGGTCCCTGAGCTTATAGTACTTCTAGACTTCTGTCGGGAGGAAACCTCCAATGCATCCACCATTCTCATCATTGATCAATAATTTATTCATGTTTGTGTGGTTGATTAGCTACTTTAGGACCTCTATGCAGGGGAAAACCCAGGTTCTACTCACCACCATGTGTAAATACGACCGTCAGATGTTTGGGAACACCTATTCATTGAGCATCCTTACATTGATCCTGTTAAATAGATTCCCCCATTATGGGATTTTGGATGAAATATTTCTTTTTTACTATTTTCACAATAGGATCCACCCTAGGGGCATACTCTAACTGCATCGCGGTCCCCGGAGAAGAACCTTTGCCTATCTCTGGTTCTTTCATCTTTGGTGCTCTCAACGAGCGTCTGGTGGTTGGATTTATCAATTACATTATTCGTACAACTACAGTAGAATTCAAAGAATGTGTAAGAAACCAGATGAACATATATAAATTATAATCGATGAATTGACAGACTTGGATATATACCTTTGAATCTTGTTAAACTTGGTTTTGATAATCAAAAGGGTCAGTACAGTCTCAAGTTGCTCATTCAACACCTTCGAATGCTCTGGAATTCACTTATGCACAGAATAAATTTGGTCAAAATGGTTCTAGAGATTTAAACAGGGATGATCATATTGTGTCGCATCAACCATTCAATTCAGGTTATGAGTGAAATTTCAAAAAATCTGTCGTCGAATCTTCAGAGGTGTTTAAACTTAAATTCATTGTGGGTCGATGGCGTAGGCAGGGGTGGTAATGTGGTCTATCGGTGATTTCAAAATGTTTTTGTCTAATTGGTGCACATGGTAGGAACTAATGCGGGATCAGGCATTAACTAGTTCTTTAAATGTCCAAAATACGATCATATCTAATGCTGCAAACGTCCTATCGTTCTACTCTTTCAGTTGGTGCATCGGGGGTCGGGCTTGTGCTGTGAAAATTTTTTGTTGATATCCTCATGAAAAATCTTCCAACGTCGATCGATCTTACCATACAGCACTAACGTGGCAAAGTTGACTCATAGGTGTGACTAGGACCCAGGGAACCAAAAATAACTCGGGATAGAACTAGACTGTACAACCCTCTTACCTGGTAGAGACACGTGGCGTTCGAGACCAGTGACTTAATTTTCTCGTATTAATCGGAGTTGGGACTTTTCTTAATCCATTCATTCTAAAACCAAATCCTAACTTTCCGACACTGAAAGTGTCAAGGATTAGCGATCAACTATAAACCTACCCAAGTTATCTCGGATTGGCTCCCTTGAAAAATTCCTAATGCTGAAAACACATCGGGGATCAATGATCAGAGATAAATTTATCACGATCAAAATGTTTGTTGTGATCCTTCTGTATTTTCCCTGATCCTGATAAAGCACATTGGGCATCGGCTATCGACGATTTCTTTACGTCCTTTGTTAACATATGTCTTCCTCGTATTTTACCGATGCCAAAGGGGATTGACTATCTCTCGAACCTTTATGTGAATAACTTACAAAAACCAAAACCTCCTTCTATCGATGTCAATGAGGATCGATGCTCGACAACTGTTGTTTTTGTGTGGTTCCTTTACTTATTTGAATTCTTCCCGATGTCGAACCTGAGCACGTTAGGTGTAATGTGTTGTCGATTCTTAATTGAAGTGTTAAGGTCCTTTAGACATGAGGTTTCATAAGTTCAAACAAACCTGAATAAGTGAAGAGTCATGAAAACAAACAAATATAAAATATTTCCCAAAATGAAGTCGTGTCAGACAGTGCAGAAAACAAGTTGTACCCAAAAAGTGACAAATTTTGATAAGGACTTTTAGGGTGTGTTGAGTTCTCAACAATACCTTTTGGGGTGACATTGACATGGTTACTTTTGTGTTATGTCAATCTAGGCCTACTTTCCTTTAGGATTTTGGAAAGTATAGATTGTGCAATAACAATATGCATATCATTTCCAATGCATACCATTGCCATGCAATGGTATGCAATGGTATTGGTATTGGTATGCAATGGTATTGGTATTGGTATGGTATTGGTATGGCATGGTATGGTATGGTATTGGTATTGGTATGGTATTGGTATTGGTATGTTATTGGTATTGGTATGGTATGGTATTGGTATTGGTATTGGTATGCAATGGTATTAGTATTGGTATTGGTATTGGTATGCAATGGTATTGGTATTGGTATGCAATGGTATTGGCGATGGTATTGGTATTTGTTAATTAAGGTTGGTTGTCATTGATGTCAACCCTTGAAGAAATCCCGGTAGCAAAAAGGTTTGGGTAATGGACCCAAGTTTTTTTGATGTAAATATGACACATTATTATCTTTTCATGGTTGATAATAAGTAGAAATGTATGAACTCCAAAGTGGTCCCCTTATGGTGAAATCTCTCACGGGAAGACGCTTTGCGAATTGAGTTATCCTAGAAGTATGGTTAGAGAACTGATGCTTATTTATGGAATAATTAGATCAATGTCAGTGAATTTGTCAGTGAAAATATCCTATATGGATATTTATTTTCATTCCATTTCCGGTGTTATGTGGAATGTCACATAACTCCTCGCAGTTAGAGAGTTATGTCCATGAGAAGTTGGAGAACCCACATTTGGGTAATGGACCCAAGTTTGCGTGATGGATAATGGTATGCATTTTGATATATTTTGAGGTAATACTATTCTATATGGATAGTACATGTCATTTCATTTCTGGTGGTATGTGGAACGTCACATAACTCCTCACTGTTTGAGAGTTATGGCCTTATGAAGTTGGAGGACCCTCATATGTCATCTAGAAGCCCCAAAAGGTCAATGTAGTCAAAGTGGTTTAAGAGATTTTAGAAGGTAAAGAATAAAGTGAAGTGATGAGTGTACTATAATTCAAAGTGAATACAAATGAATTATTTACATAATAAATTTAATGGAGAAATTAGAAGTGGGTTAACCCTAAAATAAGGAAAGTGGGCAAAGTGACCTAGAAGATGTTTTTAAGGAAACTATTTGGAGAGTATAAATAAGAGGCAAGGCTCTCTCATTTCAGATCACACTTGAGAATATTTAATATATATATCTGTATGAGGTAACCAAAGGATATCTAAGCCGAATTTTTGAGGGAAGGTGAAGAAAAGAAGGTTGGAAATTAAGGAAGGATAAATTCTTTTGATGATGCTTTCTAAGGTATGTTATTTACAGGTCATCTCACCATTTTCGCAATAACGGTTTTTATAGAATGATTTAGACCGTGAAATTTCTATTAAATTGATGAAACATATCCAATTATCTGTGGTAAAAAATTAATATTTTGGGTCGTTGTATTTTTAAAGTTACACTCCGTGGAAAATAAGGTTTTTGGCTAGTCTTGAAACTAGTCTAAAATAGGTTTTTTGGGTAAAAACGTCATAACTTCTTCATAACAGATCCAAATTCAATAAGACCAAATTTTTTGGATAGATTACAATCTATAGTATTCTTTTTAACAGTTTCAGATCGATTCAATAAATATTCCATGTGGGGAATGCTCTAGAAGGTATCTCTTTAGAATAAGCTAGAGTTTCGCAAGGTATGCCATTTTTTCTATAACTCCTTTTCTAAGACATTCCAAGTAGTGAAACTGGGAGGAATTGCATAAAACACAATGAAGGAAATTGTGTATCA
>ML797991.1:199450-212143 GCA_009831015.1 Picea engelmannii | reverse complement strand
AAGTTGGTGCTTCCATTAAATGTAATTCTTCAAGACATATAAGAAAACACATTTTGTGGTTTTCTCCCGCTTTGGGTTTCCACGTAAAATAGTGGTGTACTGTGTATGTGTATGATTGTTCATTTGTTCATTTCTCATTACTGGATGATAATTATAAATTCATACAACACTTGGATTATTTGTTTTAAAAAGGATTATAATTTCTCTATTACTGATTCCCCCCCCTATCAATAATCCAACAATTGGTTTCAGAGCAGGTTCCTTCAGAAATCAGTTTAACCACTGAAATGTAGATCATGGAGAGAAACAACTCATATAAAAATGGAATACCGCAGTTTGATGGACATAAGTATGCTTTTTGGAGCATAAGGATGAAGACACATATATAGGAACAAGGATTTGAAATTTGACAATCAATTGTAGATGGATACACAACACCAATAGTTCCACCAACAAATGACAAAGCAATGAAACACGGTCAAAATATATTCAAAGACACAAATGCACTTCTTAATGGTCTCAATGAAACAATATTCACCAAAATTGCACATTGTAAATCCACTAAATATATTTGGGACAAGCTTCAAAATATTTATGAAGGATATTCAAAGTCAAAGTAGTAAAGCTTCAAACTTACATAGTTTAGTTTGAACAACTAAAGATGAAGGAATATGAGATCATTGCAGCCTACTTCTTACTAGTCGATGAAATAGTGAATGAAATCATAGGATTGGGAGAAGAAATCGAAGAATCTATAATTGTTCAAAAGGTACTAAGATCTCTTCCTATGAGATTTGACCCTAAGATATTAGCACTAGAAGAAATATCAGATCTAAACTCAATAAGCATCGATGAACTACATGGAATATTCACAACATATGAAATGAGAACTGAACAAGAAAATCTATATGTAAAAGAAGCATATTTGAAAGAATCCAAAAGAGCAAAGCAAAAGCAAAAGGAACAAGAAGAACATAGCAACAACAATGACTTCTTGGAAGATGATGAAGAATTGGCCAACTTCGTCAAAAGAATGAACAAGGGAACTGATGGTAGGTATAGAGGTAATATTCCTTTAATTTGTTTTAATTGTGATGTTATTGGTCATTTTGATAACAAATTTCCTCATAATAAAAATATAAATGATGAAGGTTACTCAAAAGACAAACAAACATATAAAGGAAAAAGAACTGCAAAGAAATTTTTCAAGAAAAGCTTATGCACCAAAGAAGACATCTCATCATCAGATGAATATGATGTCAGTGACAGCGAGACATGAAGAGTTCTATTCATGGAAGTAGAAGACTTTGATAAAAAATACTCTGAAGAAGAATATGAAGAAGCCGAAGAAGAATATGAATAATTTGAAGAAGAATTTGAAGAGGCAGAAGTTGACTACCGAGAAGAATTGATGTGTTCCATAGAAGTTATCAGAAGAGAAAAGAAGAAAAAAGAGAAACTATTAGTCTCCAATTTTGACCATATTGTTTCCTACATTATGCCAAATATACCCCCATTCCATATCCAGTATCATTCCTTTCTAGCCTTACCTTGATACATTTCACATCATTTTTCCCTAAATGGAGCTATTCATATGATTTAAGTTATTTTTAATGTATTTTGATACTTTAAACTGATATCGATACTAACATTGCATAAGTTAGGTACTTGTTTCCTTGAAAAAGATATATCAGTACCAAGTACCAGCTTGCACTTAGTGGAGATGTCAAAGATTTGCACGATATTGCCAGATTGGAATGACAGTTCCGATTCATATGATTGATCGAGTTATAGTTCATATTTCAAATCTCGAATTTAATCTCGAAAGAACAAAATGTGATGACTCAAAGAGGAATTATAGAACCGTTTGTTATTATGCTTATCTCTATTTCATAGTTCATGCTTCTTAACGCTTCATGTCATGAAGATGTGAACTTAGTTTTTACAAACTTTGAGTCATTTTCGGATCTAAGATTCGCTCAATTAATGTACCTATGTCCAAGTCTATTTTTGGGATTCACAATTGTAGATGTAGAGAGGATCTATATAAACTCAGATCTCTCTCTCAAGAAACATGTTATGTTATGTTATGTGATATTGTTGATAATACAATTTCTGAACTGTGCGTTATATCATCTTTTTTGTTAAATGACTTGAGTTAATTTTTGAATTATGGAGCATGCGGAATGATACAGTTATGCATGAAGTGATTTGATTTAGTTCTGGTTTCGTTTCATAGTGATTTCACCTCTTGGTTGGGTCCGCCAACAAGTTCAATTCGCTTTCTCTTTTCTATAGTATAGTTAGTTCGTTTCCAGTTTTAGAATCTGTGTGTGAATTATTTTTAACTTGAAACTGTTTTGTTAAATTCTAACTTGAATCATTTTCATTTAGTTCATTCTTAGTTTGGTATTACCTCGTAGATCATTGAATATTAGAATGAGTTGCTTGCTAGTTGTGGAATTTGATGAATAATCCAATTGCTTATTAAGCTCTCTTAAATTAGTTTAGATTTACTTCGTTTTCAAGTTTCTAGTTTAATCATGATTTGAAGTTAGTTTGAACTCAGATTTACTCTGTTTTTAGGGTAGTTTACTTGTGGTTTGGTTAAAGGAATCTTTTGATATTTGTAGGGTAAAGAAGGACATTAATTAGTTTCACTCTTATTAGATTTAGAATTGCTTGGTATTTAGATTGAGTAGAAGGTTTTTAAAATGTTCTTTCTTGTATGGTCAAGGTAGATGTTTTGATGATTAGGTGTTTAGTTAATGGTAGATAGTATTGGATGATTTCTTTGGATTAGGAATAGAAATACATTTGATAAACTTAGAATTATTTCCATTGATTAATTAGACAAGATATGATCAGTTTTAAGATAATCATTAGGATTCAATTTATAAAAGTAAGTTCATGTTTTCTTCTTAGAATAAAATTTAGGTATAAATTAGAATCTTACCAACACATATAGTGTAGAGGATCTAAGTTTACTTACCCTGGTTTGACAATTTAGTGTTTTCAGGTAATTAAAATCATTAATACAAAAGCCTGACAAAAACTACAAGAGGAACTAGACAAGAAATAAGACACTCAATAACTAGAACAAATGATCACAAATTTGGGCTATGGCATAGAAGAATGGGTCACATACATTTTTATAACCTTTTCAAAGTCAGCAAAAGAGAAGCAGTCAGAGAAATGCCCCAGATCACGAAACCAACCAACACCTTATGCAAGCATTTTCAACAAGGAAAGTAAACAAAGACCAAGTTCAAATCAAAGGAATATTCAACAACAAGACCATTGGAAATTGTGCACAATGATCTAGTTGGAAAACTACAAAAAATGGTTTAAAAGGTGAGAAATACTTTATGTTATTAGTTGATGATTATACAAGAATGACTGCAGTTTGCTTTCTCAAGAATAAGTCAGAAGCTTTTAAAAACTTTAAGATCTAGGAAATGGTTTAAAATGAAATGGATTCAAAAATCAAATGCTTGAGATCTGATAATGTAGGAGAGTTTAGTTCAAAGGAATTTATGGACTACTGCAGTAGTCATGGAATAAAAAGGCAATTCTCCTTTGCTAGGACACCTCAATAGAATGGAGTTGTTGAAAGAAAGAACATGACAATACAGGAAATGGATCGAACAATGCTAATGGATTTCAAATTAACAAATATATTTTGGACACATGAACTGCATACAACATTTCATATTCAAAATACAGTAATGCTCAGAAAAAACACTAAAAAAACTCCCTAGGATCTATGGGAAGGAAGACTAGAAAATGTGAATCACTTCAGAGTTTTTGGAAGAAAATGCTACATCAAAAGAGAATATGGAAGAATGGGAAAGTTTGACTCTCGTGTGGAAAAAGGAGTAATTGTTGGTTACTCAAGTACAGGGAAAGAATACAAGTGTTACAATCTGAGATTGAACAAAGTTGTGGAAAACATCAACGTAACAATTAATGAAATAGACAGTCCAAAATCAAAGGAAAAAGAAAATGAATCAATGGAACCGCCTTTTGAAAAGGAAGCAGAAGATGAAAAATAAGTAGAAGAGGAAGATGAAGAGAATCTGACAAAATCAGAAGAACAAGTTCAACAAGTGTCTCCAAAGACACCTAGCAGATGAGTACAAAAGAATCATCCTTCAGATCAGATTATTGGAAACAAAGATGTAGGAGTTGAGATTAGAAGAAGAATCCATTCACCAGAACAAACACACCTAGAACTCTTATCTACAAATGAACCAAACTGTTTTAAAGAAGCCAACAAGGATGAATTTTGGAATAAGGCCATGGATGAAGAATTGGATCAATCAGAAAAAAATGACACTTGGGAATTGGTTCCAAGACTAACGAATAAGAATGTGATCGACACAAAATGGGTTTTCATGAATAAATTGAATGAAGATGGACATGTTACAAGGAACAAATCTAGATTGGTATGTAAAGGATGTGCAAATATTGAAGGAATTGACTTTGAAGAGACATTTTCTCCAGTTGCTAGAATGGAAGCAATTTGTTCGATTTTAGCTTATGCATGCTCCAAAAATATTAAAGTGTATTAGATGGACATCAAATCATATTTTCTAAATGGGGAACTTCAAGAAGAAGTCTATATTGAACAACCAGAAGGATTTCAGTTGTCATAGAATGTAGACTATGTGTGCAAATTAAAGAAGGCCTTGTATGGTCTAAAATAGACTCCTAGAGCATGGTACTATAGACTAAATAAATATCTACAATGGGCAAGGTTTAGAAAAAGAAGTGTAGACAACAAACTCTACATCAAGGTAAGTCAAGGTAATATTTTATTAATTAAAGTTTATGTTGATGATATTATTTTTTGTAGTGATGATGACAGGTTAATCCAGAAATTTGCAAAGAATATGCAGAATGAATTTGAAATGTCATTACTTGGAGAACTATCCTTCTTTCTGGGACTTCAGATACGTCAAAGAAACCAAGGAATTTTTATTTCTCAAACCAAGTATATCAAAGAAATGTTAAAGAGGTTCAAAATGGAAGATTGAAAACTAGTTATCACTCCCATGAAAACCAGTTGCAAGTTAAGAAAAGATGATGATTCAAAGTATACAGATTAGAGGCAATACAGGGCAATGATTGGAAGTCTAATATATGTGACAACATACAGACCAGATGTAATGCATGCAGTTGGACAGGTGGCATGATTTCAAACAACACCAAAGGAATCACATGTATTAGTAGTGAAGAGAATTTTCAGATATCTCAAAGGAACATAATAGTTTGGATTATGGTATCCAAAAGGAAAGGATATATCTCTTATTCCCTACACAGATGCAGATTGGGAAAGTTATATTGATGACTGACGAATCACTAGTGAAGCAAAGTTCTACTTGGGTGAGTGTTTAGTATCATGGATAAGCAAGAAACAATCATCAATATCTCTATCTACAGTCGAGGCAGAGTATATTGCAGTAACAACATGTTGTACAAAGGTTCTTTGGATGAAACAAACTTTGACAGATATACAGGTTGAGTATGATGAACCCATTCCAATATATTGTGATAATACAAGTGCCATTGATATCTCAAAGAACGCAGTGATGTACTCCAAGAAAAAGAACATTCCAATCAAATATCACTTTCTATGGGAACAAGTTGTAGAAAAGAACATCAGAGTTGAGTATGTGGGCACAAAAGAACAAGTGGCAGACATTTTTACAAAACCACTTCCACGAAAATCCTTTGAGTATCTTCGCCAGAGACTCGGAGTTATTTCTACTCCAAAATGAATAATTTTTAATTCTTATCTTATATGTCTTATATGTAAATGAAAAAGCGCCATAAACGGGATAGTTCGGTCAGGGGGAACAACCCCGAATGGAAAGATACCTTTTTCATTGATGACAAAGGGGGAGAGATTCATCAAATGCAGAGGATAGAAGCATGGTTCCAGGGGGAGCAATGGTCACAGAGATGTAGAGGATATAGGCATGTTTCCAAGGGGAGCATGAGTGATATGAATTCAATATTGCATGACATAATTTTAGTTTTTCATCAGAGTGTTTCCATCAATTCCAAAGGGGGATATTGCTGATTAAGGTTGGTTGTCATTGATGTCAACCCCTGAAGAAAGCCTGGTAGAAAAAAGGTTTGGGCAATGGACCCAAGTTTGTTTGATGTAAATATTCCTCATTATTGTATTTTAATGGTTGATAATAAGTAGAAATGGATGAACCCCAAAGTGGTCCCCTTATGCTGAAATCCCTCATGGGAAGACGCTTTGCGGATTGATTTATCCCAGAAGTATGGTTAGAGAACCCATGCTTATTTGTGGAATAATGAGATGAAGGTTAGCTAATTTTCCCATGAAACTATCCTATATGGATAGTTCTTTTCATTCCATTTCCAGTGGTATGTGGAACGTCACATAACTCCTCACGGTTAGAGAGTTATGGCCATGCGAAGTTGGAGAACCCAGGTTTGGGTAATGGATCAAAGTTTGTTTGATGGATAATTGTATGAGATTTGATATATTTGTAGGTAATACTATTCTATATGGATAGTACATGTCATTCCATTTTTGGTGGTATGTGTAACGTCACATAACTCCTCACGGTTTGAGAGTTATTGCCTTACGAAGTTGGAGGACCCTCATATGCCATCAAGAAGCCCCAAAAGGTCAAAGTAGTCAAAGTGGTTTAAGAGATTTTAGAAGGTAAATAATAAAGTGAAGTGATGAGTGTACTGTAATTCAAAGTGAATACAAATGAATTATTTAAATAATAAATTTAATGGAGAAATTAGATGTGGGTTAACCCTAAAATAAGGAAAGTGGGTAAAGTGACCTAGAAGATGTTTTTAAGGAAGCTACTTGGAGAGTATAAATAAGAGGCAAGGCTCTCTCATTTCAGATCACACTTGAGAATATTGAATATATGTAGGTGTCTGAGGTAACCAAAGGATATCTAAGCCAAATTCTTGAGGGAGGTGAAGAAAATAAGGCCGAAATTCAAGGAAGGATAAATTATTTTGATGATTCTTTCTAAGGTATGTTATTTACAGGTCATCTCACCATTTTCACAATAATTTTTTTTCTAGAATGATTCAGACCTTGAAACTGGTATTCCATTGAGGAATAATATCCAAGTATATTTGGTAAAAAATTCATCTTGTGGGTCTTTGTATTTTTGGAGTTACACTCCATGGAACATAGGGTTTGTGGCTAGTCCTGAAACTAGTCTAAAACAAGTGTTTCAGGTAAAAACGTCATAACTTCTTCATAACAGATCAAAATTCAGTAATACAAAATGTGTTAGTTATATTACAAGATCTAGTGTGATTTATAATATTTTCATATCGATTAAACAAATATTATGTGCGGGGCACATTCTACAAGGTCGCTCTCTAGAATAAGACAAAATTCAACAAGGTATGCCATTTTTACTATAACTCCTTTTCTGAGAGGTTCCAAGTAGTTAAACATGGAGGAATTGCATAAAACACACTGAAGAACATTGTGTATCAGTTTGATATATTTATTCATTACAGGTACAAAGTTATGATTATTTCAAGTTAGGGTTGTTGACTAATCCAAAACTAGTCATGTGAGACTAAAGAAAAGTTTGATGAAAATGCTAGTCTCTTGTTGTTAAAGTTAAGGAAGGTTTGCAGGTATGTGATCATATACACCAGGTCTATTACAGAGTTAAAAATCATATTTGGATGATGAAATTGATGAGGTATTTTGGCTATGGTACATGTTGTGTACATGGTTGAGACAAGTAGTTGATGAGTTGGCACATACATGAGGTGTATAGTTGATGATGTTGGTACATATTGATGAGTCATAGTCAATGAGTAGTTGACACATGATTGGTACATACTTGGTACATGGTTGGTTTCACTTGTTTATGCTACATGTTGATTATAGGTTGTTTGGTACAGGTTGGTGCATGGTTGATGCACTTGTTTATGGTACAGGTTAATTACAAGTTGAGGTACAGGTTTATGCATGGTTCGAGTTTATTGGTACAGGTTTACAATGGTATATCTCACAATGATAGTTTGATAGTGGTTCCATCATTCTACTTCTACTTCGGGGATGTTGGATGGGGAAATGATAGGTGGTTGTAGACACCTTCCAGTTGTAGTTGGAGAACATAGGGGGTTGTAGCCTCCTTCTGGTTGTAGCCAAAGAATTAGGGATTTGGAGCTTCCCTCAGGTTGTAGCTTGAGAAACTCAGGGGTTAGAGCCTCCTTCCAGTTGCAGCTAGAAAACAAAGGAAGTTGGTGCTTCCAATGAATGTAATTCTTCAAGACATATAAGAAAAATCATTCTGTGGTTTTCTCCTTCTTTGGGTTTCCACGTAAAACACTTTTGTACTGTGTATGTGTATGATTGTTCATTTGTTCATTGCTCATTATTGGATGATAATTCTACATTGATATAACACTTGTATTATTTGGTTTAAAAAGGATTATAATTTCTCTATTACTGATTCACCCCCCTCTCAGTAATCCAACAATATTGGTATTGGAAATGCATAAGGGTATTGACAATGCATATTGGTATTGGTATTGGTATTGGTAATGCATATTGGTATTGGTATTGGAAATGCATATTGGTATTGGTATGGTATATTATTGGTATGCTATTGGTATTGGTATTGGTATGGTGTGGTAAGGTATGGAATTGGTATTGGTATGCATACCATTGCCATGCAATGGTATTGGTATTGGTATGTATATAATTTCCATGAAATGGTATGCAATGATATGGAATTGGTATGGTATTGGCATTGGTATTGGTATGGTATGGGATTGGTATTGGTATGGCATGGTATGGTATGGTATTGGTACATTGTATGGTATAGGCATTGGTATTGGTATGGTATTGGTATGGTATAGTATGGTATTGATATTAGTATAGTATTAGTATGGTAATATTATGGTATTGGTATTGGTATGGTAATATTATGGTATTGATATTGGAATGGTATTGGTATGGTAATATTATCGTATTGATATTGGTATTGTATTGGTATTGGTATTGGTATGCAATGGTATGGTATTGGTATTGATATTGGTATCGTATTGGTATTGGTATTGGTATGCAATGGTATTGGTATTGGTATTGGTATTGGTATGGTATGGGATTTGTATTGGTATTGTTATGGCATGGTATGGTATGGTATGGTATGGTATGGTATTGGTATTGTTATGGCATGGTATGGTATGGTATGGTATGGTATTGGTATTGGTATTGGTATGGTATAGGTATTGGTATTGGTATGGTATGGTATTGGTATTGGTATTGGTATTGGTATTGGTATGGTATTGATATTAGTATAGTATTGGTGTTGGTATGGTAAGGTATGGTATTGGTATTGGTATTGGGATGGTACGGTATGCTATTGATATTGGTATGGTATTGGTATTGGTATTGGTATTGGTATGCATATCATTTCCAATGCATACCATTTCCATGCAATGGTATTGGTATTGGTATGCAATGGTATGGTATTGGTATTGGTATTGGTATGCAATGGTATGGTATTGGTATTGGTATGGTATTGTATTGGTATGGTATTGGTATGGTATGGGATGGTATTGGTATGGTGTTGGTATTGGTATGGTATTGGTATGCATATCATTTCCAATCCATACCATTTCCATGCAATGGTATTGGTATGGCATGGTATTTGTATTGGTATTGGTGTTGGTGTGGTATTGGTATGTATATCATTGCCAATGCATACCATTTCCATGAAATGGTATTGTTATTGGTATGCAATGGTATTAGTATGCAATGGTATTGGTATTGGTATGGTATGGGATTGGTATTGGTATTGATATGGCATGGTATGGTATGGTAATTGTATTGGTATGCAATGGTATGGTATTGGTATTGGTATGCAATGGTATAGTATTGGTATTGGTATGGTATGGTATGGTATGGTATTGGTATTATATTGGTATGGTATTGGTATGGTATTATTATTGGTATTGGTATTCTTGGAATTTGCAAGAGAGAATGTAGCACAATGGCAATGTTATGTGGAACTTTATCTCATATTAATGTAAGGATTAGGGATGCAGAATATAGTTTGGTTTTGTCAAAGAATCTTGTTCTAAGATAATAGATTGAAAAGATATGGTACAAAGCTATGTTATGTAATGTAGAACAAGAAAAAATAATTGTGGTTGAATCACCTTTGGAATATTAGAGCTCCTATGAAGACACATGTTTATATGTTGTTGGTGTTCAGAGACAAGTTACTTCTCTGAGATCATTTGCAAAGGAGAAGTAACCAAGGGCCTGACATGTGTTCACTTTGTAAGATGGATGATGAATTTATCACCCATATTTTAGTGAAAGGAAGCTATGTTAGAGAAGGTCCAAGGGAGATAAGGCCCTATGAATGTTGGATGAGAATCCAACTTATCCAAATAGTAGGAAAGTATAAATAAATTAAATGAAAGGGGAAAATCCATGCTAGGAAAAATATGTTTCTTATCAGGAGCCACAAAACAAAGGCTAGTATTTCCAAACTCCATAAATTGCAAGGAACATTCCACAAGTTCATAATATTCAAAGGAAATAAAGGACAAGGGTGCCCAAATGGGGAGCCATTGAAAAAAACGAGGGAAAAAACAAGGCAAGGGATCCTTCTGTACTATTGATACCTCGGTCTCCATCCATATTACAAAGTCGGTCCACTTTTTATTTTGTAACATTTCTTTTTCAAAATGTGTTGGATGTCGGCCACATTTTTCCTCCTGTCAAAACATGGCACATGGACTAGTTAAACTAATAAATATGTAATCATTTACTTTTTTCTAAAAAAAAAAAACAAACAAACAAATTCACATAATAAATATACTTACAAAGGTGCAGATCAAGGCTTGTAGACCTTTTTGGTGACTATGATGCATGGATTAGAGTTTTGCAAGCCTAGATTTRGAGGCCTTGTCCTGAAACATACACTAATCCAATTAAACTATGCACAAATAAAACATAAAAATCATTTAAGAAATTTGATATAATATTATGAGAAAATTGAAATACCTGGATACTCTCCTCACCAAACTTCCTCGATGCGTCYGACTTCTCATATGATTTTACAAATTCTTTCCATACTTTTATACTAACATCAATTAGCCTTTTTTTGAGCCTTAKCTCGAGCGGGAGTTTTTTTATCTTCTTTGTTTGGTTGCAACTAAATATCTTGCARTTCTGAGACATTTGTCTTTTCACCTTTTTTACTAACCAACCTATGCCAAATTTAGACTCCATGTCATGAATTACATATTTATGCAGGTGCATTGGTATCTTTGAGAACGACAAATGGAGATGGTATTTGAATAGTTGAAGGTATGACTCCTTCAACATGTTCACAAAAACCTTCCTGGAATATGACATTCTGATTTTTCCTGAAACAATGTCCTATTATATCCTTGTATCATAGTTCCCAATGCAAGTTCCAAAACATGGCGTGGTGGAAGAAGTTTGGGTCCCAGGAGTGGATTCGAAATTGTAGGTATCTTCTCTTTGTACCATATTATTATAGGTCACCATCAATGATTTCCTCCTTGATTTTCTACTCGATCCAGGAGTGGTTGGGGAATCAATTGATTCCCTTTCACAGGGTTGATTTGCTTGAAATTTTTCAGGGGTCTTAGTGGATATTTTTTCTATGTATTTTGCAAGCATTTTCAAGTCTACACCATCAAGTTTTTTTATGGCCTCCATCCCCAATATCAAATCCAAGGCATCTTTCTCTTGGTTAATGCGATGTCCCTAGTTATATAAAATATTTTTTTGTGTTAAAATTTTCAATAAAAAACAAAAAACTAAAAATAATAATTTGAGACAATTAGAAATCTATAAAGTGACAAGGAATTACCTCATTATGGATAGCATTTGCTTCCTTACCTCTACTTGAAATTTTAAGAAAGCTAGGGAAAATCCCTTCTATCGCGATTTGGGCAAGTGGACTTGGTCACGATTTTTGAAGGTTCTTATTTCTTCTCCCTTCTTCCTGGTCTTCTTTTCCCTCTTCTAACAAGGATAATAAAATGTCAAACTGAACTTTATATTTTAGTGTTGTTTAAAATACAAATTGTTAAGATAACTCACCCATGATTACTTTATGTTAATATTTCAATATATTAGACCATAAAACATGAGGAAATTTATATATCAAGTAGTCAAATTGTGAAATTTGATAATTTTTTTACCTGGAAATCTCATTTTTCCCTTAGGATACCCCAAAATCCTACTCTCGTCAAACCTTATCTTTGTTCTCCCTAGGAAACACCCAAATCATGTTGGAGTCCAAATCTAGTTTGAAAATGAGTTGGTATGGTCAGACCCTATCTCCCTTCACCCTACAAAACACCCAAATCATGTTGGAGTCCAATTGTAGTTTTAAATTTAGTTAGTATCATCACAGGCTATCCCCTCTTTCCCTAAGAAACACCCAAATCATGTTGGAGTCAAAATGTAGCAGGAAATTCACTTAGACTAGTTGCACTTTATCTCCATTCGCACTAGAAAACACCCAAATTGTGTTGGATTCGAAATGTAGCAGGGAATTCAGTTGTATTGGTCACACTCTATCTCCATTCACCCTAGAAAACACCCAATTCATGTTTTTATAATTCTTCCCCTCCAAAATGACATTTTCATCCCCTTGT
>ML797991.1:126542-188775 GCA_009831015.1 Picea engelmannii | reverse complement strand
AGCATCCAAAAACCCCTAGCTGGGCTTTTTCGGCACCTCGTTTGGCCAAAAAATGAAGAAGTTAGGCTTCCTTGAAGTCTCCCCTTTAAGCTTTCTATCTCTGCATCTACAAATTGCACCCCTGTTCATTCAACCTAGCACACACGCTATTTAAAGCGTAAAAACTTGACACTGGACGCAACCGCGCCAACGGTGTGAACTCTAGGATGGTTATGCATGCGCCAGCCCCTAACCGCTAAGCTCTCGGGCACATGGGTCCATGTGACCTCGCGCAAATGTAAAAGGGATAACTGTTTTCATAGGAAAATAGCAACAAAACAAGTGGTGGGTTGTTCAACCGTTCAAACCACACATTAAAACCAAAACACGCATGCCCGTAGCATTGGAGTCATGGTCATATGACATGGGTGATATAACCGAGGGCTGTTTGAAACACACGCTCCGTATATATGTAATACAAAACTCCCACGCGTGATATGGCATGGTCATATATATATGAAACAATACGACCGCGGGTCGGGGCTAAGCCCCAGCCCAACCCCCCACCATTTGCAACATAAACCAAACTTTAATATATATTAAATCATATATACAACAAGGAACAAGTCATGGCGCATTGGTAATGGGGAGTTTGCAAAGGCTTTACATGGTGGGGAGGTTCGGGGTTCGAATCCCACGGAATCCATATAATTTTGAACCAATATAATGATACCACGTGGAATCCAACCACAAACCAAAAAATACCATGTGTCGAAACATGATTCGCCCAACTGTCAACCAATCAAAAACTACCACATAGGCGTATAGACTCTGCCATGTCAGCCTGTACGAACTATACAAACTGCACAGTTAGCGTCCCTTTTTTTTTTTGCATGTTTGACGATTCGAACAGATCACAATATCTCTCACTCCCGACATCCTTTTGAAATGAAACGAGTTGCGTTGCATTCACAACGACGAGGCCTACTCTCTCATTCGATTTGATGTGATTCCGATCACTTTGAATTTTTGAGCAAAATTTGATCCCCTAATCATTTCCTTATCGCGATTTCAGCGATCGCAAGGTTGAGTAACTTGCTTCCCCGAATCCCGAATCCTGATTAGCCGAAACTCTGATGCACTCATGCGCTTTGACTAGTCAACGCCACTTCACCTCATCGACATTTCGGAATTCGCAATATCACAAATCCTACGGCAAAGCTTCCGAAACTTCACTTCCCATGAAACTCTGAAACAACATGCCACCTGTCCACCCACTGACTCCTCCATGGCCCACATGATCGTTTTGATTTTCGGGATATCGCGTTTCATGATTTCACGATTTCCGTTGCAATGTTCACGAGACTTCAACCCACGAAAACCCGATACAAGAAATCCACGAGTAGATCCAACGACCCTTATGGCTTGGATCTACGGTCCTACCCCTCCTGAGATTTGAACCCTTTGGGAATACTCATCGTATCTCCCCTACTCCTCTACGAGATCTAACAGCTCACGAAAATTCATGAATTCTCCTCAGTGAACTTCGACTGTCCGTTCTCTCTTGACGATTTCTGCGAACGACCCAGTGTTCCTCCACAACTTGTCCTCCTGCGTGCAAACTTACAAGACCTTCTTAAATTCTTCCCGATACAATCTCTGTGCAACCCTTTCAGTGGTATAAGGCTTTATCCCTCCTGAGCTTTCTTATAACTTTGAGTCTTAGAGAAGACTCTTGCGTGCACTCCTTGCGGCAATTTTCAGACACTTCCAAGTGTTGAATTCCATTCGACCCTGCGCACACCTACAGTAGAAGTCTCTAAATGCTTCACTCAGGTCCACAACCCTGAGACTTCACTTGGCCTGCGCACTCCTTGCACGGCTCCTGTGCCTAACTGCACCTTTTGCGTGAATGAGAACAAAAGATAAACTACCTGAGTCCTTTGTCAACGCACTCCTTGCAGACACTTCAATTGCACTCCTTGCAGGAACTCTTGCTCAAGTAGAGAAACAATTGAACCTCATTCCTACTCCCTTTCAGATTTCAACTCAAAACATGAAATCACATACACAGCATATAAAGCAAATGTATAATAGAAAGCAAACATTCAAGAGCATATCATTCAACACCAATACACATAGAACAATCACAAAACCATGAATTTGAATCAAACTCTTTCTATTAATCCAAATATTTGTACATGGGTGTTCTTACCAAGCCCTCTGCATGCTCTTCTCCTCTTCCTCAGATAATGTTACAATACACAATGAGGGTGTCTATATCCTGTTTCCCTCTTGCGCTCTAAAACTGTCTAATCTAGAATTAAATTCTATCTACTTTACATTAACTACTTTAAATTCCTTCTATCTACTAAGGATGAGAGAAATCGCTCAAGGTCCATTACATTTTACAAGTGCACTTCTTCTTAATGGCTTCATTTAAGATTGCGCATCAACTTCAAGGTGATTTCCTTTGCATTGGCGCTTGTCCAGCTATCTTTTTCTTCCGCACTGGCTCGCTTGATGCTGGCAATGCTCCTGCATCATACTCCCTGGCTTGAAAAATTCTATGGGTTCTTGTCCATGAGCTCACGCATGGTCTGTCCATGCTTCTATATCTCCGCTTCATTCTCCCAGCTGGCATCTTCAACTGGGTGGCCCTTCCACTTGACCAAATATTCAAAGTATTCTTTCATCCTGGTCTTCTTGCTTACTCTTTTATCCAGTATGCGCTCCATCTGCGGTCTATATGCAACTGGCATCTTCTTTCACCACTGAATCACTGGTTGGTCATGACTTGTCTCTGCTTCCTCAACCTTATATGGGTACAAATCTGAGATATTGAATATCGGATAAATTCCAATCCCATCGGGTAATTCAATCTCATAAGAATTCACCCCAAATTTCTTCAAGACCTTACATGGCCTGATTTTCTTCATCTTCAATTTGTTATATGTTCCTCTCGAGAACCTTTCCTTTCTCAAATGTACCAGAATCAGGTCACCAACCTCAAACTAAAGTTGTCTCTTGTGTTGATCTGCTCTATGCTTGTATTCTTGGCTTGAATTTTGTAGTCGCTCCTTCACCTAGCTGTGAAGTTCTTTCATCGCCTCTGTGAATTCTTCTGCACTAGCGCTCCTAGTAGCAGTCTGTTCTGAATCCCTCAGCTCAGAAATCCCTCTCAGCTGCATGCCATAAACAAATTGAAATGGACTCTGCCCTGTGCTCCTATTAACCAAGTCATTATAAGCAAATTCTGCCTGTGGTAATATGGTGTCCCACTGGTTTCAGTGTTCTGTCACCAAGCTTCTGAACAAGTCTCCCAGGCTTTTGTTCACTACTTCTGTTTGTCCATCCGTCTGAGGATGATAAGCTGAACTAAATGACAAGTTAGTTCCCAGCTTCTTCCATAAGGTCCTCCAAAAATTCCCTATGAACTTTTTATCTCGATCCGAAACTATACTCCTTGGCAACCCATGAAGTCGAATGACCTCTTTGAAAAACAGGTTCGCAATGTGAGTTGCGTCACTAGTTTTCTGACATGGAATGAAGTTTTCCATCTTGGAAAGCCTATCCATGCTAATTGCATCCCACAACCTTTTTGGTATGGGTAATGGTTGATAAAACCCTGCATTTTGTCTTCTTCCCTTCGAATTCTGGCAAATTCTGCATATGTCCACGAATCTCTTGACGTATGCTCACATTCCTGGCCAAAAATATGACTCATTCAGCTTTGTGAACATCTTGTCATGACCAAAGTGTCCTGCCAATCCTCCACTGTGTTTCTCCTTCAACATATTCTCCCTCATGGAGCATTTCGGAATACACAGTTGATTACCCATAAATAGTAATCCTTCCTGGATCATGTATTCTATCCATTGGCTTCTATTTATGAGAAATGGATTCTCAGTTGCTTCATACGCCTCTTTAAAATCCTGATCTTCTGCGTACATGTTCCTGATATCATCAAAACCCAACGTTTTGAACCTAAACTCCTGCAACAACAAACACTTCCTGCTCAAAGCATCAACAACTTTGTTAGCAGTACCATAAATATGTTTAATCACAAAAGTGAAATTCTGCATGTACTCAACCCATTTGACATGTCTCTGATTCAACTTTTCCTATTGAGTCACAAACTGCAATGCATGATTGTCACTGTATAAGACAAACTCTTTCGGGATCAAGTAATGCCTCCATTTCTTCAATGCCTGTATGATAGCATAAAACTCCTTATCATAAGTGGAGTACTTCACTTTCGCTTCATTCATCTTCTCGCTGAAATACGTTATTGGCCTGTCTTCCTGACTCAAGACTGCCCCGATTGCGAATCCACTTGCATCGCATTTCACTTGAAATGTCCTTTGGAAATCCGGCAACACCAAAACTAGTTGTTCCATGATCTTCCTCTTCAACAGATTAAAACTCTTCTCACCCTCTTCTTTCCAGTGAAAAGATTTGTGTCTTTTCTTCACTGTATCCATCATCGATGCACTAATTCCACTGAAATTCCTGATGAACTTTCGGTAGAAACTAGCTAATCCATGAAAACTTCTTACCTCAAAGATATTCTTCAGTGATGGCCAATTCTTGATTACCTCCACCTTATCTAGATCCATCCTCAACTCATTTGCAGAAATAACAAACCCCAAGTAAATGAGCTCTATCTTCATGAATGGGGACTTCTTCATGTTTATCAACAACTTCTCCTACTGTAGTTTCTACATCACTGTAGCCAAATGTTTCAGATGCTCTGCCACTGTTTTATTGTAGACCAGTATGTCATCCAAATACACAATGACAAATTTCCCGATGAACTCCCTCAGGACTTCGTTCATCAACCTCATGAAGGTACTCGGCGCATTTGTTAAGCCAAACGGCATAACAAGACATTCATACAATCCTTCATTTGTTTTGAATGTTGTCTTCCATTCATCACCTTCTCTCATGCGGATTTGATGATAACCGCTTTTCAAATCAATCTTTGAAAAGTACTTGGCTCCACTCAAGCAATCCATCAGATCATCCATCCTTGGCAATGGAAATCTGTACCTGATGGTTATCTTATTAATCTCCCTCAAGTCAGTACACATCCTCCAGCCTCTGTCTTTCTTCGGACTGAGTACTGTTGGAACAACACACGGACTCAAGCTTTCTCTGACCAAACCTTTGTCCAACAACTCCTAGACTTGTCTTTTAACTTCTTCATTTTCTTGTGGCATCAATCTGTACGTAGATTTGTTTGGAAAACTGACTCCTGGTATGAGATCAATATGATGACTCACACTTCTAATCGATGGCAATGAATGAGGTAATTCATCCACTACTATATCAACGAACTCTTCCAGCAATTCCTGAATTTCCTCTGGTAAATCATCCACTCTTATCCTGGTCAAAACAATATTTGGTTTCCTGACCACAATGAACTATGGATCCTCCTTCTTCTTAACCTCTGTAAGAAGTTCCTTCCCACTCATGAGAAGTACTGTGTTTCTTACTTCAGGCTTCACCTCCTTATCCTTGATTGGAAGCAACATGTGTGTCCTCCCATTCTTCTCTAGGGTGTATGTATTCATTCTCCCATCATGAATCACATTCCTGTCATACTACCATGGTCTACCCAACAATAGATGACAAACATCCATAGGAATGACATCACATAATATCCTATCATTATATCCTCCTATCTTAAACTCAACTAAGCATTGTTTAGTGACAGTTACCTGGTGTCCCTTTTGTAGCCATGAAACTTTGTAAGGGCTTGGATGATCAATCGTCTCCAGCTCCAACTTCTCTACCATCTCTGTATAAATGAGATTATCCGTGCTACCATTGTCTATAATGACCTTGCATACCTTGTTCTTGGTCTTGCAAGCAGTCTAGAAAAGTCTGGTTCTTTGGACTGAACTCTCCACTTCCTTCTCTGGTGTCAAAAGGACTTTTCGCATCATCAACGATCTTCCGCCTTCAGCGTCTTCTGCCTCAACATCCCACCCCTATGCTTCAGTGATGTGAGATTCTCCAACCTCCTTATTTTTATCTAGACACTCATAAGACTTGTGCCCATTCTTTCCACATGTGAAGCATGTGAATACTCCACCTCTTCCTCTTCCTCTACCTCTAGTACGAGGAAAAGTATTGTTGTCAGCATAATCTCCTCTCTGCTCAGTATGTTGTCCTCTCTGTGAGGTTCCACCTCTCTCAGTTCGAGTCTGAGGTTTCTTCCAATCCTCCTTGGGCTTCTGATATTTGTCCTGGGCAACTGATTTGCCTCGGGGCTAAATTCTTCCTTGGCCCTTCTTTCGGCTCAGCTTCTCTTCTGATTTCAGAGCCATATGATAAGCATCTTCCACCGTTCGGATGGTTACCATGCTCATCTCATCCTGAATGTCATATCTTAGACCATTCAGATATCTGGAAAATTTTTCATCATCGCTCTCCTAATGACCTGCCCTGATGTTTACCTTGTAGAATTCCTCAATGTATTCTTTCACTGTCATCATCTTCTGTCTTAGGTTCTGCATTCTCCTGAACAAAGTAATTTGATAATCCCTAGGGATGAATTTTTCCTTCATTTTCGCGATCATTCTATCCCAGCTCTTGATCTTCTGCTTGCCTTTGCAGCATCTGTTAGCTTGTAGTTCATCCCACCACAATGCTGCATGTCCTTTTAGTCTAGTGACAACATGCTTGACCTTCTTGTCCTCTTCAATGTCTTCATAGTCAAAGTATGTGTCTAGAGCTCTAATCCAGTCTAGAAGCTCCTCCTCATCCAAGTTTCCCTCATAAACTGGAATGTCCATCTTTGCTCTTGCACCCATCCTTGCAATAGCTCTAATCAAATGTTCGTTTGATGCATCTTCAGCTGTAACTTCTTCTTCACGTTCAACCTCAACTTTTCTTTCAGAATCACTAAAATACCCAGCACTAACTGTGTGTCTTTGTGTTGTCTCCACGTCTTCAAGTCTAGCTCGTAGATCACGCATCTCTCTCTCCATAGCTGGATCTATCATCTGCCTGCCTCTTCTTCTCAACATTTCCCTATCCTCTGTTGGATCGGGTGTTTGCATGTCCCTTATCCTTGGCGGCAAGGTGAATTCTCTTTCTTCTCTGCTACAGAAAGCAAAGAATCTTTCTGTGCTCTGATACCAACTTGATGGTGACGCCGCAACCTATCAGCCCACGGGTCAGAAGGTTTGCATGCACACATGATCTTTGCTTCCCCAATGGCCCAAAGAACTCTTCTATTTCCCTATCGAGAAATATACACCCACAACAAACTCTCACGAGATACCCTCTTAACACTTGGGAGATCGGATTTCGTGCTTTCATGAATCCAGTGGTCAAGCGTTGGTGTCTCGAATCCCCGAAACCCGACAACAGTCAACGCTGACCCTTTCCTTTTCCCTTTCGGTACTTTCCCTATCGTGATTTCAATGATCACGAGGTCGAGTAACTTGCTTCCCCAACTCTCGAATCCCAATTAGCTGAAACTCCGATGCACTCGTGCGCTTTGACTGTTCAACGCCACTTCACCTCATCGACATTTTGGACTTCACAATATCACGAATCCTACGGAAAAGCTTCCGGAACTTCACTTCTCACGAAACTCTAAAACAGTGTGCCACCTATCCACCCGCTGACTCCTCTGTGGCCCACACGATCCTTTTGATTTTTGGGATATCGTGTTTTGTGATTTCGCGATTTCCATTGCAATGTTCATGGGACTTCAACCCATGAAAACCCGATACAAGAAATCCACGAGTAGATCCAACGTCCCTTGTGGCTTGGATCTACAGTCCTACCCCTCCTGAGATTTGAACCCTTTGGGAATACTCGCTGTATCTCCCCTTCTCCTCTGCGAGATCTAACGGCTCACGGAAATTTGTGAATTCTCCTCAGTGAACTCCGACTGTCCGTTCTCTCTTGACGATTTCTGCGAACAACCCAGTGTTCCTCCACAACTTGTCCTCCTATGCGCAAACTTACGACGCCTTCTTAAATTCTTCCCGGTACAATCTTTGTGCAACCCTTTCAGCGGTATAAGGATTTATCCCTCCTGATCTTTCTTATAACTCTGAGTCTTAGAGAAGACTCTTGCGTGCACTCCTTGCAGAAATTTTTCAGACACTTCCAAGTGTTGAATTCCCTTCGACCCTGCGCACACCTGCAACAGTAGTCTCTAAATGCTTCACTCAGGTCCACAACCCTGAGACTTCACTTGTCCTACGCACTCCTTGCATGACTCCTATGCCCAACTGCACCTTTTGCGTGAATGAGAACAAAAGATAAACTACCTGAGTCCTTTGTCAACGCACTCCTTGCAGACACTTCAACTGCACTCCTTGCAGGAACTCTTGCTCAGGTAGAGAAACAATTGAAACTCATTCCTACTCCCTTTCATATTTCAACTCAAAACATGAAATCATATACACAACATATAAAGCAAATGTATAACAGGAAGCAAACATTCAAGAGCATATCATTCAACACCAATACACAGAAAACAAACACAAAACCATGAATTTGAATCAAACTCTTTCTATTAATCCAAATATCTGTACATGGGTGTTCTTACACAACCCTCTGCATGCTCTTCTCCTCTTCCTCAGATAATGTTACAATACACAATGAGGGTGTCTATATCCCGTTTCCCTCTTGCGCTCTAAAAATTTCTAATCTAGAATTAAATTCTATTTACTTTACAGTAACTACTTTAAATGCCTTCTATCTACTAAGGATGAGAGCAATCGCTCAAGTTCCGTTACATTTTACAAGTGTGCTTCTTCTTAATGGCTTCATTTAAGATTGCGCATCAACTTCAAGGTGATTTCAAAATTTGTGCTGGCGCTTGTCCATCTGTCTTTTTCTTCCGCGCTGGCTCGCTTGATGTTGGCGATGCTCCTGCATCACTATGGTATGGTATTGGTATTGGTATTGGTATTGGTATGGTATGGTATGGTATGTTATTGATATTAGTATGGTATTGGTATTGGTATTGGTATGGTATGGTATAGTATTGGTATTGGTATTGTTATTGGTATGGTATAGTATGATATTGATATGCATATCATTGCTCATACCAGTGCCATGAAATGGTATTGGTATTGGTATTGGTATTGGTATGGTATGGTATGGTATTGGTATTGGTATTGTATTGGTATGCATATCATTTCCATGCAATGGTATTTGTATTGGTATTGATATGCAATGGTATGGTATTGGTATTGGTATTGTATGGTATGGTATTACTATTGTTATTGCTATTGGTATGGTATAATATGGTATTGATATTGGTATGGTATGGTATGGTATAGTATGGTATGGTATGGTATGGTATATTATGGTATTGGTATGGTATTGTTATTGGTATTAGTATGGTATTGATATAGTATTGTATTGGTACTGGAATGGTATTTGTATTGGTATTGGTATGGTATGGTATGGTATGGTATGGTATTGGTATGCATATCATTGCCAATGCATACCATTTCCATGCAATGGTATATAATGGTATTGGTATTAGTATGCAATGGTATTGGTATTGGTATGCAATGTCATTGGTATTGATATGTAATGGTATGGTATTGGTATTGGTATTGGTATGCAATGGTATGGTATTGGTATTGGTATGGTATTGGTATGGTATTGGTATTGGTATGGTATTGACATTGGTATTGGTATTGATATTGGTATTGGTACTAGTATGGTATGAGATTGGTATTGGTATGGTATGGTATGATATTGGTATTGGTATGATATGGTATGGTATGGTATGGTATTTTATTGTATGGTACTGGTATGGTATGGTATTAGTATTGTTATGGTATTGGTATTGGTATTGGTATTGGTATTGTATGGTATTGGTATGGTATTGGTATTGGTATTGGTATTGGTGTTCATCAATGTATAATTAATGAGAGAATCTATCGTTATATTATGATGGTTGTTTGGTAGTTCTTGTGGTCTCCCATCCATGTTACAATGACACCCTATTTGCAAACCTTTTATCATCAACCATGTGAGTCAATAGGAATTGTACCTAATCTTCCCATTCAATTAGGTGATAAGATTGTCTTAGTAGATGTAGCAATTTTTATCACCCCTATTGACTTTAACCTTATTCTTAGGTGCAATTATGTGTATGCCATGGAAGTTATGGCATATTTTCTCTATCATACGATGAAATTTTGAAATGAAGGAAACTAGTAGAGGAATAGAAGTGGTGTAGACTCAACTCAGTGAGGAAGGTAGGGAGTGGTGGATGTGATTGAATTAATGTTTGAAGGTCCCAAATACATAAAGTGGTGTTTGATCCCAAGTTAATTTTGAATTTTATCCCTATTTTCCCTAACTTATTAGATGATAATGGATTTGATTGGTGTGATAAAAATTGTTGTTATTGTTGTGTAACAAGATCCATAGGAGACCATGGAAAGAGGACATGGACGACATAGACCTACTAAATCATAGAAAGGAAAGTGGGTTGAAGAGGATATGATGACCAAATCCGCAGATACAATAAAGGTAAGAATAAAAAAAAACCTCAACCAAAGGAGGAAGGTCTTTATGAATTCACAAATGCTACAACATAGAAGAGATTAAGTAATTTTTTTCCATGTGGCCTTTGATCTCAAACTTATTGGTTGAAAATGCAAAAGAATGGTCATTAAATGTGATTTTGTGATCAAGGGAAAAGTTTGAAAATTAGGATGGCCATGTGGGATAGGGATGTTGGATACTTTTCTTGTTGAAATTTTGGATTGATGTAAATACCTAGGGTCATAAAATTATTTTTTTTTCAACTCCAAAACATGATATGAATATGTCAAAAATGTGACTAAGGTGGGGTTTTTTGTTGCATAACATATTCGTTGAAATAATATAATTGGTGTACTAAACATTATTGACTATGTTTTGTATTACAGGATCCATATGAGGCCATGGAAACCGATCATGTCATATCAAATGAGGACACATGTGTATTACAGGTACTCTAATTTTGACTTAACTTAGGAAAAATTAATTTGATGGAATTTTGTGAAATGTCCATGTTTTTTCATGAAATTATTAATTTTTATAGTGTATTATCCAATCTTTGTTAGAAATTAATGCATGTTGTTGATTATTTTTTATGGAGATTGGAGCAAATGTAGATCTTGAGAATTCAACTAGAAAATTAAAAATATATGTACGTGGACATGGACCTAAAACTGTTAATCACATAGAGGACAGTGGGTGGAAAAGGATATGACAATGGATCCTGCAGAAACAACAAATGATTGCACTGAACAAGAGCTTGGTATGGACTATAGTACATGGGATGAATACTTTGAGAAAATTGTTGTTTGTGGATGTTTTGTATGTCATGGAAAGAAATAATTCAAACGAGCGATTGTACAAAGACATTACATATATGATGAGATTCCAGTGGGTAGTATGCCTCCTACAACCAATTCAAATCCAATCGGAATTTTGGTAAGGAATTTTCCAATTTAATATAAATAATATGTATACTTCTTTTAAACATTGTTTTATATTATTTAAATAAATAATTTTTTTCTTAATGAATACTTGCATGATTAAGTTCTTGGTTTAAAGTTTCTTGGATCACCGACTTCTATCCTAGAGGGTGATGATCATTTATTAGATGATACATCTAGAAAAATATGTGCACATATACTAGCTTTGAAGATGAAGATTTGATGAAAACAAGTAATAGAACAAGAACTTCTTTAAATATGCATAATTTGCTTAAAGACAAGGGGAAGGTGAAATACATACCCTATTAGAATGAATGAGATGGAGATGATGAATTTCCCCTGAGTTTGAGGACAATTTACAAAGATACATTTGATCAGAGATTATATTGTGCTTGGCCCAATGTTCAACAACTACCTAGTGTGTATGAGGTGTTTCAATTTTTGGTATACAACTACATGATATGACCCTCCAATATTCATTGAGAAAATCTAGGCCTCTTTATTGTCCAAAATGTGCATGTGGGATCTAAAAACAGAAACAATTCACAACAAACCACCAGGAGATTAATTCCATATTATGGTCCATCATATTACAGTGGTGAATGGAGAAGGCTAGCAGAATATAATCCTAGCATGTCAGCATATGGTCTAAATTCAAATATGTATACACATCGTCTCCAGTTGGAAAGTGGAAAAGAAATTAATAGAGGTCATATTATGTATATATATGGATGAGCATACACAAAAAAAATATTGCAAGTTTTATAAATAGTAGTAAGGGAAGGGGCCCTAATGTAAGACCAAATTGTCCATTTTTTAAAGTTATAAATGATAAATATGGAGATATGGAAAGATACGTTGATAGATTGATAATGGTTGAGTCTATTATGGACCTTACCATTGGGGATGAGTTATTGATTAATCACCCCTTCTTAAAATGCACTCCTGCATGAAAGAAAATAGAAGAACAAGGTCTCCCCAAGGATGTTTGTAAGGGCATAAAACCAAAGAATAATCAATGAGTGTGGATTGAAATTTTATACACTATGTTGTCAAAATTATGTTTTATTTTAAATTATTGTATAAAAGAAGTAGTATATAAAATAATATTTTGTTATTCAATTGATGTATATATGTTCATACATTCTATATTCTTATTGGTTAAGACAATATATTTGATTATATTTCTTTGAAATTGATAAAATTATGATTTATCCAATTCTTTCCAAACAATCCTTGTGTATGTTGATAGGTATAAGACATTGATGATACACCTACTAATACCCAAGATCAAACTAGGTTATTAATATTTGGATGGGATGATCTAAACCATCCTTTAAACCATACCAAGGAGAAAATATCAACATTAAAGATAATACTACCAGCTGATAAGTTTGAAGAGATAATGAGATTAACATACAATGATGACATGCCACATATCTTTAATGATGATGATGATAGTGAAAAAGAAGTGCATGAAGAAAGATTGAATGAAATTCTTACATGTTTCTTTGGGGATGGAAATAATGATGATGATAATGATAATGAAAATATGGTTCACAGTAACAATGATAGTAGGGGTAATTACCACCAACGTAATATTGATGATAAAAATATGAAAGACTCAATCGAGCAAGTTGTGAACACACCCGTGTTCGGATCAGGTGCAAGTAGAACCTCAAATCTTGCATGCACATTAATATTATTAGAAATCGAATAAATATTTGGTTGGTCAGACAAAGGATTCACTACCCTACTGAAGTGATTTGAAATGTATTTCTTACTTTGCATTGTCAATTGGTGTACATAATTCGTTAAAATTCATCAACTACGTTTATATTTCTTTAAGGGGATGTTATAAAACATATGTTTTATATAAACAATAGTAGTATATATTGACATATCAAACATGTTCATCATAAGTCAAACATTTAATTTATTTAATCTCTGGAAATCCTACATGGCACTAAAAACTAAAATATTCCCTAAAGAGAATGTGGTGCCATCAACTTGCAGAGAACCACATCAGTTGTTGGATGAGTTGGGGATTGAATATGAGAAAATTAATTCATGTAGAAATGATTTCATTTTATACAGAGATGGATATCAAAACAAGGTAGAATGTATTGTATGCAAAGAGAAGAGATATTGTACAGATGTACAAGGTCCTACAGTTCCAAACAAGGTTTTACGTCACATGTCAACTATACCTAGACTTCAATGAATGTCTCATTGTAAGTCACTTGCACAATTGATGGACTGGCATGCAAATAACAAGAGTAAATATGGATTCATGTGAATTTCAACCGACTCCAAAGAAATGAAACACATAGAGGAAAAATGGCCAAGTAATTTCAAAGATGAACCACATAGTATTAGGTTTGGTATTTCAATTGATGGAGTGTGCCAATTCTCTTTCCTTAGCACAAATTATAGTGTTTGTCCAATTGGATTGATAGTATACAATATTTCCCCATGGATGAGTGTTAGAAATGATCACCTTATGTTGACTCTCATTGTTCTGGGAAAACATCAAGTTAAAAATATGGATGTTTACATTGTGCATTTTATTGATGAGATGAAACTACAATGGAAAGGCATAAGAATGTATGACATATCACATCCTCCATCAAATAGGTCCTTCATGTTATATGGTGTTTTATGTTGGAATATTCATTATTTCCTAGGAATTGGTGTTTGTTCTAGTAAGATAAAATATTTACGTATTCACACTCATAATTTATTCTCATCCCAAATTTCATACTTACTTTTATACTATTATTATGATGCCATTAACATTACTTATTGAATTGCAGGGCTTCAAACAAAGGGGATATTTTCATGTCCAAGATGTTCATATCAATTTCAAGGGAGGTATTCTAAATATCTAAATAAATTTATTTACACAAACAACAAGGTTTTTCTACCAAAAGATTCTTAGATTAATGAGAGGGGGGATGAATCAGTAATAGATAAATCTAATCCTTTTTAACCATATAATGCAAGTGTTATATCAATGTATCATTATCATCTAATATTTGCAGAGTAAATAAACAATGAACAAATGAACAATCATACACATACACAGTACACCAGTGTTTTTACGTGGAAACCCAAAGCGGGAGAAAACCATGGAATGATTTTTCTTATATGTCTTGAAGAATTACATTCATTGGAAGAACCAACTTCCTTTTTTTTTGAGATGTAATTGGAAGGAGGTTCCAACCCCCTAGTTTCTCAGGCTACAACCTGAGGGAAACTACAACTCCCCAATTCTCTGGCTACAACCAAAAGGAGGCTACAACTGGAAGGTGGCTACAACCACATGTCCTTGCTCCATCCAACCGTCCTGGCGTATAAGTATAATGATGGAACCATTTTCACACTATAACTGTGAGATATACTTTTGTAAACCTGTACCAATAAACCTAAACCAAACAACCTGTACCAATAACCTAAACCATGCATCAACCTGTACCTCAATCTATAATCAACTTGTACCATAAACAAGTGCATCAACCATGCACCAACCTGTACCTCAACCTCAACCAAAATACCTCATCAATTTCATCATCCAAATATGATTTGTAACTATGTAATAGACCTGGTGTATATGATCACATACCTGCAAACCTTCCTTAACTTTAAAAACAAGAGACTAACATTTTCATCAAACTTTATTTTAGTCTCACATGACTAGTTTTGGATTAGCCAACAACCCTAACTTGAAATAATCATAAATATGTACTTGTAATGAATAAATATATGAAAATAGTACACAATGGTAGTCAGTGTGTTTTATGCAATTCCTGCAGGTTTCACTACTTGGAACCTCTCAGAAAAGGAGTTATAGAAAAAAAGGCATACCTTGTTGAATTCTGGATTATTCTAGAGAGCGAACTTGTAGAGTGTGCCCCGCACAGAATATTGGTTGTATTTATCTGAAAATTGTAAACATCATAGTATAGCCTGTAATATAATTGACACATTTTGTCTTACTGAATTTGGATCTGTTATGAATACGTTATGACGTTTTTACCTGAAATACATGTTTTAGACTAGTTTCAGGACTAGCCACAAACCCTATTTTCCACAGAGTGTAAATCCAAAATACAACGAAGTACAAGATGAAATTTGTACCATAACTACTTGGATATGTTTCCTCAATGGCCTCCCAATTTCACGATCTGAATCATTCTAGAAAAAAAGTTATTGAGAAAATGGTGAGATAACCCGTAAAAAATATACCTTAGAAAGCATCATCAAAAGAATTTATCCTCCCTTGAATTTCATCCTTCTTTACTTTAGCTTCTCTTTTAAATTAGGCTTAGATATAATTTTGTTACCTTACTCACATGTAGATATTCAATATGCTCAAGTGTGATTAAAATGAGAGAGCCTTGCCTCTTATTTATACTCTCCAAGTAGCTTCCTTGGAAGCATCTTCTAGGCCACTTTGTCCACATATCCACTTTGTCCACATAGTCACATATTTCCAACTTTGCCCAATTTTCCACTTGTCCATGTATCCAATAGTCACTTGACCACTTAACCCATTTTCCTCATTTTAGGGTTATCCTTCTTATAACCACTTTCCATAACTAGAAAGTTCTCTATTTACTTTATTATTTAAATAATCCTCCTTGACTTTGTAACTTCACTTTATTATTTAAATAATCCTCTTTGATTTTATGACTTCACTTTATTATTTAAATAATCCTCTTTGATTTTATGACTTCACTTTATTATTTAAATCATCCTCTTTGACTTTGTCACTTCACTTTATTATTTAAATAATCCTCTTTGCAAGCACTTTGACTTCTTTGACCTTTTGGGTTTTCAAGCCAATCATATGAGGGTCCTTCAACTTTGTAAGGCCATAAATCTCAAACCGTGAGGAGTTATGTGACGTTGCACATACTACCAAAAATGGAATGAGATGTATTATCCATATAGAATAGTATTACCTACAAATATATCAAAATGCATACCACTATACATCAAACAAAATTGGGTCCATTACCCAAACCTTTGTGCTACCAGAATTCGCTACCGGGCTTTCTTCAAGGGTTGACATCAATGAAAACCAACACAATTAATAAAAAATACCCCACTTTGGAATTTATGACAACACTCTGATGAAATATTGAAATCATATCACTCATTCTCCCCCTGGAACCATACTTGCATCTTTGTGACCAACGATCCCCCTAGAACCATGCCTATGTCCTCTGCATCTGATAAATTTGTCCCCCTTTGTCATAAATGGAAAATGTATCTTTCCATTTGTGTCTGATCCCCCTAACTGACTCGTCACACGTCCAACCTGAAATGTCCTCTTTATGGTGCTTCGTCATGTACATCTAAGACAATAAGATAAGAATTCAAAAGCATTCATTTTGGAGTTGAAATAACTCTGAGTCTTTGGCGAAGATACTCAAAGGATTCTCATGGAAGATATTTTGTAAATATATTTTCCACTTGTTCTTTTGTGCCCACATATTCAACTCTGATGTTCTTTTCTACAACCTATTCCCGTAGAAAGTGATACTTGATTGGAATGTGCTTCATCTTGGAGTGCATCACCAGGTCCTTTGAGATACTGATGGCACTTGTATTATCAAAATAGATTGAAATGGGCTCATCATACTCAGCATGTATATCTGTCAGAGTTTGTTTCATCTATAGAACTCATTTACAACATGTTGTTTCTTCAATATACTCTGTCTCAGCTATAGATAAAGATACTGATGATTTTTTCTTGCTTAGCCATGATAATAAAAACTGACCCAAGTATAACGCTACTCCACTGGTGCTTCGTCGGTCACTAATGAAACCTACCCAATCTACATCTATTTAGGCAATAAGTGATAGATCCTTTCCTTTTGGATACCATAATCCAAACTCCTATGTTCCTTTGAGATATCTAAAAATTCTCTCCACTGCTAATACATGTGATTCCTTTGGTGTTGTTTGAAATCATGCCACTTTTCCAACCGCCTGCATTACATCTGGTTTGAATGTTGTCACATATAGTAGGATACCAGTCATTCACCTGTATTGCCTCTGATCTATAGAATTTGAATCATCATCTTTTCTCAACTTGCAACTGGTTTGCATGGGAGTGATAAATGGTTTGCAATCTTCCATTCCAAACCTCTTTATCATTTCTCTGATATACCTGCTTTGAGAAATAAAAATTCCTTGGTTTCTTTGAGGTATCTGAAGAACCAAAAAGAAGGATGGTTCTCCAAGTAATGGCATTTCAAATTCATTATGCATGTCCTTTGCAAATTTCTAGCTTAACCTGTCACCAGTAATTCCAAAAATAATATCATCAACATAAACTTCAATTAATAAAATACTATCTTGAGTTGCCTTGATGTAGAGGTTGTTGCCTGCACTTCCTTTCCTAAACCATGCCTGTTGTAGATATTTATCAAGTCTAGAGTACCATTCTCTAGGAGCTTGTTTTAGACCATACAAGGCCTTCTTTAATTTAGACACATAATCTATGTTCTCTAACAACTGAAATCCTTCTCGTTGTTCAATGTAGACTTCTTCTTCAAGTTCGAGATTCAGAAAAGTTGATTTTACATCCATCTGATACACTTTAATATTTTTGGAGGATGCATAAGCTAAAATCAATCAGATTTCTTCTATTCTGACAACTGGCGAAAATGTCTCTTCAAATTCGATTCCTTCAACCTATTCATATCCTTTACATACCAATCTATTTTTGTTCCTTGTAACCTGTCCATATTGACTCAATTTATTCCTGTATAACCACTTTGTTTCGATCACATTTTTATCCTTTGGTCTTGGAACCAATTCCCAAGTGTAATTTTTCTCTATTTGATCCAATTCTTCATCCATGGCCTTATTCCAAAATTCATCCTTGTTGGACTCTTCAAAACAGGTTGGTTCAATCATAGATGAGAGTACTAGGTGTGTTTTTTCTGGTGAACGTGTTCTTCTTCTAATCTCAACTCCTGCATCTTTGTTTCTGATAATATGATCTGAAGGATGATTCTTCTATACTAGTCTGCTAGGTGTCTTTGGAGGAACTTGTTGAACTTTCTCTTATGCTTCTGTTGGATCTGCTTCATATTCCCCATCTTCATATTCTGCTTCTTCTTCATAAAGTTGTTCCATTGATTCATTTTCTTCTTCCTTTAATTCTTGTCTACATGTTTCATCAATTGTTACGTTGATGTTTTCAACAACTTTGTTCGATATCAAGTTGTAACACTTGTCTTCTTTTCCTATACTTGAGTAACCAAAAAGTACTCATTTTTCCACACGAGAGTCAAACTTTCTCATTCTACCATCTTCTCTTTTGATGTAGCATTTTCTTCCAAAAACTCTGAAGTGCTACACATTTGTTGGTCTTCCTTTCCATGGATCGTAGGGAGTTTTTCCAGTGTTCTTTCTGAGAATTACTCTATTTTGAATGTGAATTGTTGTATGCACTACCTATGTCCAAAAGATATCTGTCAATTTGGAATCCATTAGCATTGTTTGTGCCATTTCCTGTACTATCATATTCTTTCTTTCAACAACTCCATTCTGTTGAGGTGTCCTAGCAATGGATAAATGCATTTTTATTCCATTCTTGCTGCAGCAGTCAAAAAATTCCTTTGAAGTGAACTCTCCTCCATTATCATATCTCAAGAATTTGATTTTTGAATCCATTTCATTTTCAACCATTTCCTTGTAGACCTTGAAGTTTTCAAAAGATTCTGACTTATTCCTGAGAAAGAATAATGCAGTCATTCTTGTGTAATCATCAACTAATAACATAAAGTATTTCTCGCCTTTTAAATCCTTTGTTTTAGCTTTTCCAACTAGATCAGTATGCACAATTTCTAGTGGTCTTGTCATTGAATATTATTTTGATTTAAACCTGGACATTGTTTACTTTCCTTGTTGACAATGCTTGCATAAAGTGTTGGTTGGTTTCATGATCTAGGGAATTTCTCTAACTGCTACCCTTTTTCTAACTTTGACAAGGTTATCAAAATGTGTGTGACCCATTCTTCTGTGCCATATCCAACTTCATCTTCCTTTCCTAGGAAACATTTTTCATTTCCAATTTCACTTAATACATATATGTTTCTTGAAGTTCTCGCAACTATTGCAATCAATTTTCTTGAACCTTATTTTCTTATATCACACTTTTGTGAATCGAAAGTAACGTTATGACCTTGATCATACATTTTACTCACACTTAGAAGATTATGTTTCATATCTTCTACTAGTAGAACATTGTTTTCCTTGGTATTCTTGTTCCCAATTCTGACTGTGCCTTTTTCAATTATTTTAGTTGAATCGTCATTTCTGAAGGAGATTGATCCATCTCTTTCCTTTATTAATGTAAGAAACATGTCTCTATCACATGTCATGTGTTTTGAACAACCATTTTCAACAAACCAACCATGTTTCTTCTGCTTAGCTTGTAGAGCGAGTGTGCATTCTTCATTGCTATATTGATTCTGCTTTCTTATCCATGCCCTTTTCTGAGGTTCATGTCTGTGAATGTTGTTGTTCTGTTGTGGTTCTCTAGGAGGGAATGTCATTATACAATCTTTGTCCATGTGTCCAAAGTTGTTACATTTGTAGCATTCCACTTTAGTGCTCAAAGATTCAAACCTGTTGTAACTTCTTCTTTGTGTTCACTAGGCCTTCTTGGATAACCATTTTGTGTATGACTTTGAATGTTGTTTATGTTCCTGTTGTTAGCTCTACAATTCACAAATTTATTCTCAAAATTATTACATGCATAACATAAACCAAAAACGATAGTTTGATAATTGGAAGTTGAATATCTTCTGCAAGGAGGTACTCTTATGAATCCTTCTTCTTCCCGAGGCCTATTTGTTTCTGGAAGTCGTTGATTCTAAAATCTAAATATTCTTGGTGGAGGAGTTTTCCTATAATTTTCTTTGCAGACCTTCCTATCCCCTTTGATTGTTTCTGCATATCTTTTTGGATATGTTTCTTGTTCTGTTGTTTTATAGATTAATCCCTTTTATGTTTGATTGTATCCAAGTCTAGACTTGTCATGATGAGGTTTTTAATTGTTGATAATATCATTCAAAATTTTTGAGTTTTTCTGCATATTTTTATTTTGAAGATCCTTCCTTAATGTGACAATTTTTTCTTCAAAATTTCCAATGATCTTGTCTCTTCCTTCTAGCTGTTCTTTGAGTGCTTCTTCAATTCTTTTATCTTCTTCAATTTGAACCTTCAAATTTTTGATCATTTGTTCTAGTTGATGAGTGTCTTCTTTCTTGTCTAGTTCCACTTTTAGTTTCTTGTTTTTCTTATTTTCTCTTCTGATAACTTCTATGGAACACAACAATTCTTCTTGGTATTGTTGACGGGCGAAATTGACCGCTCATCAACTGGAGGAGTGAATCCGGTCCAGGGTTGTCTAAATAACCCAAGCCATTTGGATTAATCCACTTCGATAGGTTTAGCAGCTCCGTTGGCTAATCTAAGTCCTAGGAAAGTAAAAAAACAAAAAAAAACTAAGCTAAAGAAACTAATCTAAGTGAAAAACAACTACTCCAACCTATATACAAATCTAATTTACAGCTTTACTGGCTACCAGAATAATAGTTCTACTTATTAAATATACAGTGCATAGATATATTTATATTTCTATTATATGTACAATATTCACAAATTGCAAATTTTTAATCAAAAACCTGCGAAAATCATGTATGAATTGACAGCAAAAGCTATTGTTCAGTATTTTTTATTTTTATAACTTTTATAAATAGGAAATGAAATGACAGCTATCTAACTAAGCAATAAAAATAACAATCTGTATTGTGTATCTAAACTATAGAGAATTATTATATTAATTAACTATTAAAATGAAAATAACAAACTGACTTGAAATTATCATCTCCTACTCATCATGTACATAGCATGTGCGTTCACTGTTTGATGAGGCCAACCCGCACCAGATTTTCCAATACTTCACATAAACATGAAGCAACAACGATTTTGAATGCTAACGACAGAACAAGTAAAGGATGTAGCAACAACAATTTTATAATTTACAAATGATTACATTAAGATAAATCTCACTGCAAAGATTTGTATATAACTGCTCATTTAATACAGAAGATTAACCCTCTGTTCATTAAATTGAAACATGATAATTGTTGTATGTAAAATGAGAAACATAAAATATGGACACTATTTAAATCCCATCACATCAACTTGTAACAAATTATGATATCTAAAGTAGTCAAAATTTTGATTACAAATTGAAATGAACAAAAACTTGAACAAAAGTATGATATATTGAAGTTAAAGTCGTACAAACATCTACTTTCATTCGAGTCTAAATAATCATCAATCCATAGTATCTGCTCCCAAGAAGTGATGAGTTTTGTTTACAAAAATAACACATATATAAAGGCCACGGGATGGAAACATTCCTTGTGGAAATTATCAAAGCTGTGGCAAAAATTATGGGAACAATCTCCCAAATTCCTATTTCTATCTAAGACTAACAGCCTAATCCAAAAGTATGTAAAGAAAAAGTATGTTCAAAGATGCCACTATCGATCCAATTTCCTTTGAAATTCATGTGTACATTTCAATGCACACGAATACATGTTTTTCAGATTGTATTTTAGTTGAAAATCAAAACAATTCAAATTTTCATAACTAGCTATAGAATCTCACGATTCTGTAGCTAGTTATTATTTACAAACATAATCGTATTGTATCAATTCAATCATAACAGAAATAGATGCGATTGAGCAAACAAATCCTTTATGCTAATTCAAAGAAAACAAAATCATTTTAAAATCATTTTTGAAATACCATACCTCGGTTTCAGGGATTCGATTCGATCAAGCTATTTTTGAATTAACAATGGCAGTGGCCGCCTCTACATTTTTGAAAACAATAGAGCCTATGGTCTTCTGCCTTTTATCATTAGCTAGCAACCTGTCGTTTTCTTTGGTCAGCACATTTACTTGGTCCTCCAAGGACTTGATTCGGGATTGGAGCAAAGGGATGTCTTTATAATATCGGTCGAGCCACAAGTTGCATTCATCGCACTGTTGTTGATCAAGCCGTGTAATTACAGGTGAAGAATTTATTAATTTACCAGCAGTTCCACTGTCGAGCTTGATCCCGGGAAAGTTGGGGTCATATCTAAGGCATGGCAGGAGGTTTGTCACATAATCATAGGGCTTGAATGAACAAAGGCCATGTGAGTATGGATACTCCTCAGTTAGAAACCGCTCGATTTCCGAATCAGAGTCTTCACTCAACAAAATTGGTTTTTGGTCTATGTTTTTTTTAGGTTTATTGCAAGTGCACCTTGATACCCAGCACGCGGATTTTTTACCTTTGCAATTGATATCGTTGTTACCCTTACCCTTTTTCTTTGTAGACCTCTTAACAGGCTTAGCACTATCTTTTATACACGAGTCAGGCAGGGTGTTGGGTAGGGCATCGTTTGGATAGGTTGAGGGTTCAACAGAGGGCAAGAGTGTAGGAGGGGGAATGACAGGCCCGACAAGGGTTTCTGTAACCAGAGTCTTGTCAACTTGTCCAATTTTAGGACTAGCAAAGCCATTCGTCAACAAGAAATCTTCCCAACAATCACCACTCAACCTCAATTGATGAACTATAATAATTTTAATTAAATAGTGGTGGAAGAGGCTGGAGTCAGATTTCTCCCTCTTGAAACGTTTAGCCATTTTATACAAACTCCGAAGGAGGAAATGTGTCATATTTGAAGGAAAATCTATGAAACTCATGTTCAACCATAGGTGGTATAGGAAAACTAAACCGTATCTACCTTCGCATGTAATGAACTGCTTGATAATGGCCAACAACTCATGCTATCGAGATTTAAGAGTTGTAACTAGCATACCTTTGTCACAACTGTTGATATTCCTTGAGGTAAACAGCAGTGGCCATGGTACTTCATCAACCTTCAAATTTTTAAACCATCTTTTCCCTTCGGCTGGCAGTCCAGTGGCTGAGCTGAGGAAATCCTCGTTCAATTCGAGTTGGATGTCCCCAACTTTGGCCCTGCAACCATCGAATGTAAGTGAAAATTTCTGGGCGATTACCAGTTTGAAACCCTCGAACTTCTCAATAAAAACCCTCCAACCATTCCTCTCTAGGTCCTCTCGGGTGTTATCAAACAACATCAAAGTTTGGATGTCGTTGGGATTGATTCGTACTATAGGAACCATAGAAAATAACACAAGATAAACAGGGTAATCGGCGAGGGGGTTTGACAGGGTAGACACAAAACCATTTTCCTGCAGCTTCCCCAAAACAGGCAAAGGCAGCCCAAAATGTAAGACAGAGCGTTAATGCTTATGCGTGCGAGGGTGGTGGAGTAAATTGGGACCATGCAAAAATATCATGTCAGGTTTGTACAACCAATGACGCATATTCAAATCATAACAGTGCATATCCAAAAATATTTTAATCAAATGAATTATCACATAACCATTGAAAACCATGGTATACATAACCGAAAATCAATCCAAATGTTAAATAAACAATGGCATTTGCATGATTTTAAAAGAAACACCAATATGTCGAATATTTCATCAACGATTACATCAAAGACACCAATATGTCAAATAACCATTGCATCAACAAATTTATAAATCGAAATCATTTTAACAATATTCAAAAGAAAAGTGAGTGGTGGTTTGATACATATGCAATCAAGGTGTTTTTCAGACCAAGGAGTGGTAACCAGGTTCAAGAAGGTTCATGATAAACCAAATGATCATTAATCCTTTGATGTAATCAACATGAATTCTAACTCTGGGTTTTCACGCTTGCAGTCGTAAAAATGAAAATGAAAAGCAGGTATGCAAAAAGCGAAGAATGATGAGATCATTTAAACAGCTGCGATGATTATTGAGGGTCCAAAACCCTTGTGTAGGAATCTTGTAGAAAAGATAGAGATCAATATGGCTACCAACAATGGAGACACACTGGTAGAAGCAGTTATCTCTTCCAAATAGACAAGTCTAGATTAGGATAATGAGAAAAACTCGAACTCAAAAACAACGAGAAAACTATTTGAACATCATCATCCATCATAAAAAATTCCAGTTTCAGATTATTTGTTATTTAAAATATGAAAACTGATGACAATCTAAACAAAAGTGAGTCATGATATTAAGGTTAAAATCTACAATACTATTGACAGAGCCACTGCTKCCAGTAGGCATCCATAGCCTCGACRGGGTTGCCATTTAACCCACTCCAATATCYGTATCMTGCCAGGAAGTTCCAGATCAGAACGAMGGACATTTAAGGTCAAGAGATTCCATATCTGAAAATTTTCATATACCCGACAWTGCTTCGCTKCCAGCGGGCCTGTTCAGTACCCTRGAAAATTTATCTTGGYGTCATGCATGCATTTACCCGCTGCCAGCAGACCTGTTCAGTATCTCAGTGGGTTTACAAGCACTTCCCACAGATCTATTCAGTATCTCGATGGGTTTACAAGCACTTCCCACAGATCTATTCAGTATCTCGATGGGTTTACAAGCACTTCCCACAGATCTTTAATGATTTATTTGGTTTTTAAAGATATATAATTGAGCGGGGTGAYGCTGGAAATTATGATATTTTGGACATATTTTAATAAATTACAGACCTTGAGAAAAAATTTTAAACTGTCCTTCATAAATATCTAGAGATAGTTTGTTAATAAACCGACCTTCGAAGGAAGGGAGACATCTTCTGAGTTATTCTCTTAAGGAACAGGGACAGCGTAAGAAGAAAATGGATGATCGTGACAGGCTTCAATTACAGATTGAAATCAATAAACTCCTTTCAAACAACAAGCTTTCTTTAACATGGCTGTAAATTTCAGAAGCATATCATAATTGATGTTTAAACAAACTTTCAGCAGTCATTTCAGAGGGGAAATTTTTCAGTTTTCTTTGTCTGAACAGTTCATAATGCAGGTATGTGTATTTCAAAAGTAAAAACAGGTAAGCATAAGGGAGAAATCAACAGCAAAGAAAAATGAAAAGAAAACAAAGGAAAAATATTTACACAGTGTACACAGGGTTGTCCTCAAGTGAAATACCTTTTTAGAGCTTGGACATTCACCGAATAGGTGTCTGGCTGTCCCTCTAGAATCTGTAATCTGAAAGAGCTGGGACCCAATTTCTCAGCAATCAAAAACGGTCCTAGCCATAAGTTTTGAAACTTTGTATGCTCTCCCTTTCCCTCATGTGGTTTGTCCCATTTTAGGACAAGGTCACCTACTTCAAAGTTCCCGTCAGAGGCAAAGTTAGAATCAAACCAGATTTTAACCACTAGTTGATGTTGATCCAACTTCCGTTTTGCTTGAGCCCTTACCTCTTCTAGTTTTAATAATGCGTTAATTCGATTCTCCAAAGGGGGGCAGTTCTCCTCTTGTATTTTCTGTGATAGCTGCAGTGAGGGAAGAAGAATATGTGGTGGCAAAATTCCTTCTCTTCCATAGATGAGAAATAAGGGAGAGTTACCCACAACAGTTTTTAGAGTTACTCTATCAGCCCAGATTGCGTTTAACAGTGCATTATGCCAATTTTTGTGATTTTCAGATACCGTTCTCTTGATGATTTTAATCAGGTTCTTATTAGTTGATTCTTCCAATCCATTGCCTTGAGGATAATAGCTGGAAAAATATTTTAATTTAATTCATTTTTCTAGATCAAACTCACTCGTCTCAAGAGACGAAAAATAGGTAGCGTTATCGAATACTAAACAGTCAAGGATACCAAAACGAGTAATAATATTTGAATTTAAAAAGGCAATTACCTAACTGGCATTCACAACTTTTAATGGGGCAACCTCAAACCACCTGGTGAAGTAATATGTGGATGTTATGATAAACTTATGCTATTGTGAGGATGGTGGATTGATTGGACCTATAATATCAAGACCCCACTGCTAAAAAGGGGAGTCTACTGAAACAGGCTRCAGAGGGAACGYTRGTTTCTGTATCMGSCCGGATTCTTTTTGACAAATAATACACTTGCGACAYAAGGCATGAGMATCTCTAAAAAGTGTAGGCCARTAATAACCTACTCTTAATACTTTATGGGCAGTGGTATCCCCACCAAAATTCCCACCGGCCTCTCCTGCGTGCAATTCTWATAAGACCTTTTMTGCTTCATCTTTCTCAAGACAACGCATTAGTACTCCATCAAAATTTTGAYGAAACAKAATATCATTAATCAACTGAAAGGAGRCATATTTCAATATTAACAMTCTTCTTTTAGTTGGATCTAGGTGACAGGGGGCTGACCCATGTTCAAGACAGAACTTTATATCATCATACCAAGGACTAACAGGGTTTTGTGCACAACAGATTAAATATTGGTAGTGTTGTCCTGGGTTTGACATATCGTTTTCCTCTTGCCGTCTTGTCACTGAGTCAGCGACTAACTTTCATAGCCCTTGGCCTCTCACTATTTGTGCTGGGGTGATTTCTATGTCATAATCTTGTAAGGAGGTGACCCAGTTCATCCTATTTTCACCTAGTTCTTTCTGCACTAACAGATTTCTGATGGTCGGGTAAGGGACAATAATTTTCGTCCTAGATTTCAAAAGATAAGATCGAAAGTGCTTTACTGCTTTAAAAATAGCATAGGCTTGCTGATCTACAACTGGGTAATTAAGTTCTGCACCTTTGAAGGCTGATCTCATAAAGGCGATTGGGACTTCATTGTTTTCAGTGTTCTTTTGAGTTAGGATAGCAACGTAGGAGCGGTCATAAGCAAATGTGTAGAGCGTGAAGTCTTGCCAAAATTCGGGGCTCATGAGAGAAGGAGCGTCTATTATGGCATTTTTTATTGAATTAAAATCTTGGTTTTCTAAGGGTCCCCAATGGTATTGTACGTCCTTTTTTATTAAGTTTTGTAAAGGTCTCACCATTTCTGAAAAATTGGGGATGAATCTCCTGACAAAGTTTATTTGGCCTAAGAAAGACTGCATAGAATTTTTTGACGAGGGAGGGGGGAGTTTCAAGATGAATTGAGTCCTTTCAGGGTCGATAATCATCCCTTTGCTTGACACAATAAATCCTAAGAGCTTACCTTGTTCTACTGCGAAGATAGATATTTTAGGATTCAAGGAAATGTCGTACTTACGACATCGCTGTGGAACGGATCTCAAATGAGATAGATGATTAGCTTTGTTTTTCGAGAATACAGTAACATCATCTAGGTAAACTATGACATATTGATTGATTAAGCCTAGAAAAGCGATGTCCATCGCTCTTTGGAAAGTGGCACCAGCATTAATGAGTCCAAAGAGCATTTTCTTATAAGTGTAGGTGCCCCATGGAGTGTTGAAGGTAGTTTTAAGTTGGTCTAGAGGAGACATTGGGACTTGGTTATACCCTGAAAAATCATCCAATATGGATAATCTTTCAGAATCAGATGTCTGTTGAAGGATCTATTCCATGGGTGGGACAGGATAGTTGTCTTTATCAGACGCTCGATTAAGGTTTCAGAAATCGATGCATAGTCGGATTTCACCACTCTTCTTTCGGACAGGGACCAAATTAGAGACCCATTGCATGTGCCTAAATGTGAAAATTATCTTAGCATTCAAGAGTTTATTTAATTTTTTTTTGACGATCGGTTCGAGTTTAGGGTGCATTTTTCTTAACTTTTGTTGAAACGGCAAGGTTTGGGGTTTAATAGGAATGATGTGTTGTATGATGTTAGGATCAAAGGTTTTTAGGTCGTCATACATCCATGCAAAAACATCTTTGAATTCCTTAAATAATTTAATAAACGTGTCTTTCTCTTGTTCATAACACCCCACCCCTAAATTAATGCACTGTGGATTGTCATTAATTCCCAAGTTTACTTTTTCATACGATAAAGAGGAACTATTTGTTTTACAATTGACCGATTTTTTGAATTTGTCTTGAACATCATAAAAATTTTCTAATCTAACTATATATTTAGGAATAGAATTTACCATGTCCGATGAAGATTCAGGAGATCTCGGATCTGGTATTACTGTGAAATCGCGAAGATTCTCGTCATGAGTGCATTTGTCGATCACCGCGCCTTGGAAAGTTTCTTCCATATGCAGGAAACTAATAATTTGTTGATCGTTGTCGAAGACTCTCCAATTCGTGATGTTGTCGGGAATGGATGGCCTGAACAACAGTTCGACGGAGAATGCATTCGGGGACAAGCCTTCTGCAGGAAAGATTTTCGAAGCTACGTTAGCTAACAAATCGGCTTCTGAATTATTCAATCTAGGAATAGAATTTATGTTAAAAGCAGAAAATTTATTCATCAAATTCCATACCTCAGATTGGTAGCTTTTAATATGTGGGGATAAACAGTGGATAGAATCTCTTACCTATCTAACCACGATTTTTGAATCGCCAAAGACAGTCAAATTTTGAATGTTCATATCTAATGCTTTCCTGAGGCCTTGCAATAAAGCCTCATATTCTGCTGTGTTGTTTGTACATTCAAACTCTAACCTTCATGCAATCAGGGTTTTGTTACTTGTTGGATCAATAATAACGCAGCCTGCACCAACTCCTGCCTTGGACTTTGACCCGTCAAAGTAAAGAGACCATATTTCATTTTTGTCGGGTGCATGAAACCGTTGGGTAGAAACTGTTGGATACATATATGCCACAATTTCGGATTGCTGCTCTGGGTTAGTGATAGCGGAAGTTTCGGCTATGAAATTGCCGAAAAAGGTATACATCCCTTGTATTTTGGGTGAATCAACAGAAGGTGTAAATGGTTCATTGGGATTATTTAAATTTGTCACTATGAACTTTAGGTAACGTTCACGATTTACCTTGATTTTTTTGGGCTTTCCATTCTCGGGCAGCCACAAGTGATACCAATCTGTCGCGAACTATCCGTGTAGTTGTTCTAACCAATCTCTGCTTAAAAACAAACCATAAAATTCTGGAATATCCACAACAATAATATCAATTACTTGATGAACTTTGGGGTTAGACAATAATCTTATAAGCACATTCTTTAATTCGCCTATAACTTTAACACTAGTTCGATCAAGTTGGATGATCTTTAAGGTGGATGGTTAAACTTTAGCATTAATCTTCTGACATGCAGACCATGGCATTACATTGGATGATGCTCCTGAATCTACCATACAATTGTGCATGTTCCTATTAAATATTTCAAAAGTTAACAAAAATGGAGGTACATTTCTGCGAGTACTGATGGTGGAAGCTTGTTTCTTTTTACTCGCAGCCTCTAAAACTAATTTATCTACATTTGTTACATTATTTGCAGGAAGGTATTTCTTCTCATGAGGATCAGAAGTATTTTTAGCAGAGGCCTTCTGAGGAACTTTTGGGTTATTCTGAAAAACTTTGTTACTGCTTGGATTATCGTTTTTCCTATTCTCTGTGATATTCTGTAACATTTTTTGAAGAAGAAACATGAATTTTAATAATTCATAAACATAAATGTTAGCTCTTAACTTTTTTATATCTTCAAATAAATCATAATCTAAGCTTGGGATCATATAATTTTGTTTAGTCTTAGTTGTTCTAGACTGTTTTGGGGGTAAATTCGTAGTGTTTTCAGAAGAAGGTTTGTTTGTTGTCTTACTCCTAGTATTGTAGGGATGTACTGTCTAGAAATTAGCTTGAAAAATGCTATCTGAGAAGTGTCCAAAAATGTTCGGAGAAGATTCATCTTCTTCAACTATCTCTTGTTCAACTACTTCCTCAGGGATCTCAGGGGGCATCAAGTTATCCTGGGCTTCTCGAATCATTTGAATAACGAATTGTAGGCTTTCCAGATTTAAGCCTTTGGTATTTGAATTAGGTTGGTTAGTGGGAAAAGGCTTCCTAAACGGGGATTTGTAAGGCCCTTTTCTTGTAGAAGCTTCTTCGACCATCCTTTTCAAATCTATAACTTGATTTGATATTTTTTGAACGACTTTTTGTAAGTTTTCTAAATATGAGCTTTCAGGTTGCATTTTGTTTTGGGCAGGTGTAGGGAGGATTTTGATTTTCTTTTTGGAAGATGAACTAGTCTCTATTTCATTGCTAGTAGTGTCTTTTAAGCTGAGGACGTCTTTCTCAATATGTCTGGCCTCTTCGAAGGCCTCTAACAACGTGGCTTTCTTAGATCTCTTTACCCAAATGGCTATACTTTGATGTAAGTCTTTCGTATAATATGATATGATAAGATTCTCGGTAGGCATCGAATCTGTAGGGATTCGGTTCTTTAGTGTTAAGAATCTTTGGTTAAAGTCTTTGATTTTCTCTTTGGGGTTCATTATTAAACTAGAAATCTCCATTACTAGAACTTCTAGGGACTTGTCATCTCCAAACTTCTCAAGGAAACATGATTCAAACCTCTCCCATGACACGATGGTATGGGGCTGCTGGGCAAAGTACCAAGTAGAGGCATTGCCCTAGAAAGTGTAGGAGAACAATCTATAGACTACATCTTCGTGCTCGACATTATGGAGTCTAATGGCTAACATAAACTTTTTAATGTGATATTTGGCGATTTGTTTAGAGTCCGGGTCAAATTTATGGAGCCACTTTTCCGGGTGTCTGGGTAAGGGAAGCTGAGGCCCGGGTATAGCTACTACATCTTGGTCAAGGCAGGGTCTGGCAGGATTGTTCTGGTTGGCCATTGGTATGGGCAGTGTCGAAGGATGGGATGAGGAACTGCCTTCGTCAAAAGATTCTTCTCCAGAAGAATAAGGGGATGACGGAGGTGGTGAGGGTGGTATACCAGATCCTCCTGCTGCAAGAGTGAGGATTGGATCTGTAGGGTTTAAAGTGAGATTAGTGCCTCCAAGTTGTTCTCTAATATCAAAGAAATCTAATGGTTGGTCCAAAGTTCAGTTTGGTTGCCTTAAATGGGCGAAGGCACTATGTGCTCTTATGAGAGATTTGTGGACAATCTCTTGTATGTCACCACTTATAATATTTGGAGTAATTAGTTTGACTGTGATCCATAGATCGTCGTTTGATGTGGTTTTTGTTTGAGGGACAATGTTGTCATTTGAATGACTTCTTGTCACTATAGGTGAGAGGTTGGGTGGTGGAGGAGTCTTATGACTACCTCATGCCATTAATAATTTTTAGGCCCTCCTTCTAGAACCATTTATTGATAGGCGAAATTGATCGCTCGTCAACTGGAAGAGTGAATCTGGTCCGGGGTTGTCTAAATAACCCAAGCTATTTGGATCAATCCACTCCGATGGGTTTAGTGGCTTCGTTGGCCAATCTAACTCCTAGGAAACTAATAAAAAAAAAAACTAAGCTAAAGAAACCAATCTAAGTGAAAACCAACCACTGCAACCTATATACAAATCTAATTTACAGCTTTACTGGCTACCAGAATAATAGTTCTACTTATTAAATATACAGTGCATAGATATATTTATATTTCTATTATATGTACAATATTCACAAATTGTAAAATTTTAATCAAAAACCTGCGAAAATCATGTATGAATTGACAGTAAAAGCTATTGTTCAGTATTTTTTATTTTTTATAACTTTTATAAACAGGAAATGAAATGACAGCTATCTAACTAAGCAATAAAAATAACAATCTATATTGTGTATCTAAACTACAGAGAATTCTTATATTAATTGACTATTTAATGAAAATAACAAACTGACCTGAAATTATCATCTCCTACTCGTCTTGTACATAGCATGTGCGTTCACTGTTTGATGAGGCCAACCCGCACCAGATTTTCCAATACTTCGCGTAAACACGAAGAAACAACGCTTTTGAATGCTAACGACAAAACATGTAAAGGATGTAGCAACAACAATTTTATAATTTACAAATGATTACATTAAGATAAATCTCACTGCAAAGATTTGTATATAACTGCTCATTTAATAAAGAAGATTAACCCTCTGTTCATTAAATTGAAACAGGATAATTGTTGTATGTAAAATGAGAGACATAAAATATGGACACTATTTAAATCCCATCACATCACTTGTAACAAATTATGATATCTAAAGTAGTCAAAAATTTGATTACAAATTAAAATGAACAAAAACTTGATATATTGAAGTTAAAGTCATACAAACATCTACTTTCATTCGAGTCTGAATAATCATCAATCCATAGTCTCTGCTCCCAAGCATTGATGGGTTTTGTTTACAAAAATAATACATATATAAAGGCCACAGGATGAAAACATTCCTTGTGGAAATTATCAAAGCTGTTGCAAAAATTATGGAAACAATCTCCCAAATTCCTATTTCTATCTAAAACTAACAGCCTAATCCAAAAGTATGTAAAAAAAAAGAATGTTCAAAGATGCCACTATCAATCCAATTTCCTTTGAAATTCATGTGTACCTATCAATGCACAAGAATACATGTTTTTCAGATTGTATTTTAGTTGTAAAATCAAAACAGTTCAAATTTTCATAACTAGCTACAGAATCTCATGATTATGTAGCTAGTTATTATTTGCAAACATAATCGTATTGTATCAATTCAATCATAACAGAAATAGATGTGATTGAGAAAACAAATCCTTTATGTTAATTCAAAGCAAACAAAATCATTTTAAAATCATTCTTGAAATACCATACCTCGGTTTCAAGGATTTGATTCGATCAAGCTATTTTTGAATTAACAATGGCAGTGGTCGCCTCTACATTTTTGAAAACAACAGAGCCTGTGGTCTTCTGCCTTTTATCATTAGCTAACAACCTGTCATTTTCTTTTGTTATCACATTTACTCGGTCCTCCAAGGACTTGATTCAGGGTTGGAGAAAAGGGACGTCTGTATAATATCGATCGAGCCACTAGTTGCATTCGTCACACTGTGGTTGATTAGGCTGTGTAATTATAGGTGAAGAATTTATTAATTTACCAGCAGTTCCACTGTCGAGTTTGATCCCAGAGAAGTTGGGGTCATCTCTAAGGCATGGCGGGAGGTTCGTCACATAATCATAGGGATTGACTAAACAAAGTCCGTGTGAGTATGGATACTCCTCGGTTAGAAACCGCTCAATTTTGGAATCAGAATCTTCACTCAACAAATTTTGTTTTTGGTCTGTGTTTTGTTTAGGTTTATTTCGAGCGCACCTTGATACCTAGCGCGCGACCTTTTTACCTTTGCAATTGATATCATTGTTACCCTTACCATTTTTCTTTGCAGACCTCTTAACAGGCTTAGCACTGTCTTTTAGACATGAGTCAGGCAGGGTGTCGGATAGGGCATCGTTTGGGTAGGTTGAGGGTTCAACAGAGGCCAAGAGCATAGGAGGAGGAATGACAAGCCTGACAAGGGTTTCTGTAACCACATTCTTGTCAACTTGTCCAATTTCAGGACTGACAAAACCATTCCTCAACAAGAAAGCTTCCCAACAATCGCCACTCAACCTCAATTGATGAACTATAATAATTTTAATTAAACAGTGGTGGAAGAGGCTAGAGTCGACTTTCTCCCTCTTGAAACATTTAGACATTTTATACAAACTTCGAAGGAGGAAATGTGGCATATTTAAAGGAAAATCTATGAAACTCATGAGCAGTCGTAGGTGGTATAGGAAAACTAAACTGTATCTACCTTCGCATGTAATGAACTGCTTGATAATAGCCAACAACTCATGCCATCGAGATTTAAGAGTTGTAACTGGCATACCTTTGTCGCAACTATTGATCTTCCTTGAGGTAAACAGCAGTGGCCATGGTACTTCATCAACCTTCAAATTTTTAAACCATTTTTTCCCTTCGGCTGGCAGACCAATGGCTGAGTTGAGGAAATCCTCGTTCAATTCGAGTTGGATGTCCCCAACTTTGGCCCTGCAACCATCGAATGTAACTGCTAATTTTTGGGCGACTACCAAGTTGAAACCCTCAAACTTCTCAATAAAAACCCTCCAACCATTCCTCTCTAGGTCCTCTCGGGCGTTATCAAAGAACATCAAAGTTTGGATGCCATTGGGCTTGATTCGTACTACAGGAGCCATAGCAAATAGCACAAGATCAACAGGGTAATCGGTGAGGGGGTTTGATAGGGTAGACACAGAACCATTTTCCCGTAGCTTCCCCAAAACAAGCAAAGGCAGCCCAAAATGCAAGACAGAGCGTTAATGCTTATGTGTGTGAGGGTGGTGGAGTAAATTGGGACCATGCAAAAATATCATGTCGGGTTTGTACAACCAACGACGCCTATTCAAATCATAACAGTGCATATCCAAAAAGAGTTTAATCAAATGAATTATCACATAACCATTGAAAACCATGGTATACATAACGGAAAATCGATCTGAATGTTAAATAAACAATGGCATTTGCATGATTTTAAAAGAAACACCAATATGTCGAATATTGCATCAACGATTACATCAAAGACACCAATATGTCAAATAACCATTGCATCAACGAATTTATAAATTGAAATCATATTAACAATAGTCAAAAGCAAAGTGAGTGGTGGTTTGATACATATGAAATCAAGGTGTTTTTGAGACCAAGGAGTGGTAACCAGATTCAAGAAGGTTCATGATAAACCAAATGATCATTAATCCTTTGATGTAATCAACATGAATTCTAACTGTGGGTTTTCACGCTTGCATTCGTGAAAATGAAAATGAAAAGCAGGTATGCAAAAAGAGAAGAATGATGAGATCATTTAAACAGTCATGACAATTATTGAGGGTTCAAAACCTTTGTGTAGGCAGCTTGTAGAAAATATAGATATCAATATGGCTACCAACAATGGCGACACACTGGTAGAAGTAGTTATCTCTGCCAAATGGACAAGTCCAGATTAGGATAATAAGAAAAACTTGAACTTGAAAACAACAAGAAAACTGTTTGAACATCATCATCCATCATAAAAAATTCCATTTTTAGATTATTTGTTTTTTAAAAGATGAAAAGTGATGACAATCTAAACAAAAGCGAGACACAATATTAAAGTTAAAATATCTAATACTGTTGACAGAGCCACTGCTGCCAGCAGGCATCCATAACCTCAACAGGGTTGCCATTTAACCCACTCCAATATCTGTATCCTACCAAGAAGTTCCAGATCAGAACTAATGACATTTAAGGTCAAGAGATTCCATATCTGAAAATTTTCATATACCCGACATTGTTTCGCTGTCAGTGGGCCTGTTAAGTACCCCGACGAAGTTATCTTGGTGTCATGCATGCATTTACCCACTGCCAGAAGACCTATTCAGTATCCCGACGGGTTTACAAGAACTTCCCACAGATCTTTAATGATTTATTTGGTTTTTAAAGATATATAATTGAGCGGTGTGATGCTGAAAATTATGATATTTTGGACATATTTTAATAAATTACAGACCTTGAGAAAAAAATTTAAATTGTCCTTTAATAAGATCTAGAGATAGTTTGTTAATAAAATGACCTTCGAAGGTAGGGAGACATCTTATGAGTTGTTCTCTTAAGGAACAGGGACAACGTAAGAAGAAAATGGATGATCTTGACAAGCTTCAATTACAGATTGAAATCAATAAACTCCTTTCAAACAACAGGATTTCTTTAACATGGCTGTAAATTTCATAAGCATATCATAATTGATGTTTAAACAAACTTTCAGCAGTCATTTCAGAGGGAATTTTTTTTTGTTCTCTTTGTCTGAACAGTTCATAATGCAGGTATGTGTATTTCAAAAGTAAAAACAGGTAAGCATAAGGGAGAAATCAACAACAAAGAAAAATGAAAAGAAAACAAAGGAAAAATATTTACACAGTGTACAGAGGGTTGTCCTCAAGCGAAATACCTCTTTAGAGATTGGACATTCACTGAATAGGTGTCTGGCTGTCTCTCTAGACTCTGTAATCTGAAAGAGCTGGGACCTAATTTCTCAGCAATCAAAAACAGTCCTAGCCATAAGTTTTGAAACTTCATATGCTCTCCCTTTCCCTCATGTGGTTTGTCCCATTTTAGGACAAGGTCACCTACTTCAATGTTCTTTTCAGAGGCAGAGTTGGAATCAAACCGGTTTTTAACCACTAGTTGATGTTGATCCAACTTCCGTTTTGCTTGAGCCCTTACCTCTTCTAGTTTTAATAATGCGTTAATTTGATTCTCCAAAGGGGGGCAGTTCTCCTCTTGTATTTTCTGTGATAGCTGCAGTGAGGGAAGAAGAATATGTGGTGGCAAAATTCCTTCTATTCCATAGATGAGAAAGAAGGGAGAGTTACCCACAACAGTTTTCAGAGTTACTCTATCAGCCCAGATTGCGTTTAACAGTGCATTATGCCAATTTTTGTGATTTTCAGATACCATTCTCTTGATGATTTTAATCAGGTTCTTATTAGTTGATTCTTCCAATCCATTGCCTTGAGGATAATAGCTGGAAAAATATTTTAATTTAATTCATTTTTCTAGATCAAACTCACTCGTCTCAAGAGACGAAAAATAGGAAGCGTTATCGAATACTAAACAGTCAAGGATACCAAAACAAGTAAYAATATTTGAATTTAAAAAGGCAATTACCTAACTGGCATTCACAACTTTTAATGGGGCAACCTCAAACCACCTGGTGAAGTAATATGTGGATGTTATGATAAACTTATGCTATTGTGAGGATGGTGGATTGATTGGACCTATAATATCAAGACCCCACTGCTAAAAAGGGGAGTCTACTGAAACAGGCTACAGAGGGAACGCTAGTTTCTGTATCCGCCCGGATTCTTTTTGACAAATAATACACTTGCGACACAAGGCATGAGAATCTCTATAGATGAGAATCTCCATAGATGAGAAAGAAGGGAGAGTTACCCACAATAGTTTTCGGAGTTACTCTATCATCCCAGATTGCGTTTAACAGTGCATTATGCATATTTTTGTGATTTTTAGATACCGTTCTCTTGATGATTTTAATCAGATTCTTATTAGTTGATTTTGCCAATCCATTGACTTGAGGGTAATATCTGGCAGACTATTTTAATTTAATTCATTTTTCTAGAGTTAACTCACTCATCTCAAGAGATGAAAAATAGGAAGTGTTATCGAATACTAAACAGTCAGGGATACCAAAACGAGTAATAATATTTGAATTTAAAAAGGCAATTACCTGACTGGTATTCATAGCTTTTAATGGGGTAGCCTTAGACCACCTGGTGAAGTAATCTGTGGCTGTTATGATAAAATTATGTTGTTGTGAGGATGACGGATTGATTGGACCTATAATATCAAGAACCCACTATTGAAAAGGGGAGCCTATTGAAACAGGCTACAGAGGGAAGGATGGTTTTTGTATCCTCTCAGATGTTTTTTGAAATATAATACACTTGCAACACAAGGCATGAGAGTCTCTAAAAAGTGTAGGCCAGTAATAACCTTCTCTTTTATGGGTAGTGGTATCCTCACCAAAATTCCCGCCGGCCTCTCCTGCGTGCAATTCTAATAAGACCTTTTCTGCTTCATCTTTCTCAAGACAATGCATTAGTACTCCATCAAAATTTTGACGAAACAGAATACCATTAATCAACTGAAAGGAGGAAGATTTCAATATTAACACTCTTCTTTTTGTGGGATCTAGGTGACAGGGGGCTAACCCATGTTCAAGATAGAACTTTATATCGTCATACCAAGGACTAATAGGGTTTTGTGCACAACAGATTAAATTTTGGTAGTGTTGTCCTGGGTTTGACATATCGTTTTCCTCTTGTTGTCCTACCGCTGAGTCAACGACTAACTTGCATAGCCCTTAGCCTCTCACTATTTGTGCTGGGGTGATTTCTATGTCATACTCTTGTAAAGAGGTGACCCAGTTCGCCCTCTTTTCACCTAGTTCTTTCTGCACTAACAGATTTTTGACGGCTGGGTAAGGGACAATAATTTTCATCCTAGATTTAAAAAGATAAGTTCGGAAGTGCTTTACTGCTTTAAAAATAGCATAGGATTGTTGATCTACAGCTGGGTAATTAAGTTCTGCACCTTTGAAGGCTAAGCTCATAAAGGCAATTGGGACTTCATTGTTTTCATCATTCTTTTGAGTTAGGACAACAATGTAGGAGCGGTCAGAAGAAAATGTGTAGAGCGTGAAGTCTTATGAAAAGTCGGGGCTCATCAGAGAAGAAGCGTCTATTATGGCCTTTTTTATTGAATTAAAATCTTGGTTTTCTAAGGGTCCTCAATGGTATTGTATGTCCTTTTTTATTAAGTTTTGTAAAGGTCTCACCATTTCTGAAAAACTGGGGATGAATCTCCTGACAAAGTTTATCTGGCCTAAGAAAGACTGCATAGACTTTTTTGATGAGGGAGGGGAGAGTTTTGAGATGACTTGAGTCCTTTTAGGGTCGATAATCATCCCTTCGCTTGACACAATAAATCCTAAGAGCTTACCTTGTTCTACTGCGAAGATAGATTTTTTAGGATTCAAGGAAATGTTGTACTTACGACATCGTTGTAGAACATATCTCAAATGAGCTAGATGATCAGCTTTGTTTTTTGAGAATACAGTAACATCATCTAGGTAAACTACGACAGATTGATTTATTAAGCCTCAGAAAGTGATGTTCGTCGCTCTCTGGAAAGTGGCACCAACATTAATGAATCCAAAGGGCATTTTCTTATAAGCGTAGGTGCCCCATGGAGTGCGGAAGGTAGTTTTAATTTGGTCTGGAGGAGACATCAGGACTTGGTTATACCCTAAAAAACCATCCAATAAGGATAATCTTTCAGAACTAGATACTTGTTGAAGGATCTGTTCCATGGGTGGGACATGATAGTTGTCTTTATCAGATGCTCGATTAAGGTTTCAAAAATCGATGCATAGTTGGATTCAACCGCTCTTCTTCCAGACAAGGACCAGATTAGAGATCCATTACATGTGCCTAACTGGGAAAATTATCTTAGCATTCAGGAGTTTATTTAATTCTTTTTTGACGGTCGGTTCGAGTTTAGGGTGCATTTTTCTTAACTTTTGTTGAAACGGAAAGGTTTGGGGTTTCATAGAAATGACGTGTTGTATGATGTTAGGATCAAATTTTTTTAGGTCGTCATACGTCCATGAAAAAACATTTTTGAATTCCTTAAATAATTTAATAAACAAGGCTCTCTCTTGTTCAGAACACCCCACCCCTAAATTAATGCACTGTGTATTGTCATTAGTTCCCAAGTTTACTTTTTCATACGATAAAGAGGAACTATTTGTTTTACAATTGACTGAATTTTTGAATTTGTCTTGAAGATCATAAAATTTTTCTAATCTAACTACAAATTTAGGAATAGAATTTACCATGTCCGATGAAGATTCAGGAGATCTCAGATCTGGTATTACCGTGAAATCGCGAAGATTCTCGTCATGGGTGCATTTGTCGATCATTATGCCTTGGAAAGTTTCTTCCATATGCAGGAAACTAATAATTTGTTGATCATCGTCGAAGACTCTCCAATTCGTGATGTTGTCAGGAACGGATGGCCTGAACAACAGTTCGACAAAGAATGCATTCGAGGACAAGCCTTCTGCAGGAAAGAGTTTTGAAGCTACGTTAGCTAACAAATCGGCTTCTGAATTATTCAATCTAGGAATAGAATTTATGTTAAAATAAGAAAAATTATTCATCAAATTCCATACCTCAGATTGGTAGATTTTAAGATGCGGGGATAAACAGTGGATAGAATCTCTTACCTGTCTAACCACGATTTTCGAATCGCCAAAGATAGTCAAATTTTGAATGTTCATATCTAATGATTTCCTGAGGCCTTGCAATAAAGCCTCATATTCTGTTGTGTTGTTTGTAAATTCAAACTCTAACCTGCATGCAATCAGGGTTTTGCTACCTACTGGATCAATAATAACACTGCCCGCACTAGCTCGTTCCTTGGAATTTGACCCGTCAAAGTAAAGAGACCATATTTGATTTTTGTCAGGTGCATGAGACCATTGGGTAGAAACTGTTGGCTGCATATATGCCACAATTTCGGACTGCTTCTCCGGGTTAGTGATAGCGGAAATTTCGGCTATGAAATTGCCAAAAAAGGTATCCATCCCTTGTATTTTGGGTGAATCAGCAGAAGGTGTAAATGGTTCATTGGGATCATTTAAATCTGTCACTGTGAACTTTAGGTAACGTTCATGATTTACCTTGATGTTTTTGGGATTTCCATTCTTGCGAAGCCACAAGTGAGACCAATCCATCGTGAAATATCCGTGTAGCTGTTCTGACCAGTATCTTCTTAAAAACAAACCATAAACTTCTGGAATATCCACGACAATAATATCAATTACTTGATGAACTTTGGGGTTAGATTATAAGCACATTCCTTAATTCGCCTATAACTTTAACACTAGTTCGATCAAGTTGGATGATCTTTAAGGTGGATGGTTCAACTTTAGCATTAATCTTCTGACACACGGACCATGGAATTACATTGGATGACGCTCCCGAATCTACCATACAATTGTGCACGTTCCTATTAAAGATTTCAAAATTTAACAAAAATGGAGGTACATTTCTGCGAGTACTGATGGTGGAAGCTTGTTTCTTTTTACTCGCAACCTCTAAAACTAATTTATCTACATTTGTTACATTATTTACAGGAGGGTCTCTCTTCTCATGAGAATCAGAAGTATTTTTAGCGGAGGCCTTCTGAGGAACTTTTGGGTTATTCTGAAAAACTTTGTTACTGCTTGGATTACCGTTTTTGCTATTCTCTGCGATATTCTGTAACATTTTTTGTAGAAGAAATGGGAATTTTAATCATTCATAAACAGAAATGTTAGCCCTTAACTTTTATAGATCTTCAAATAAATCATAATCTAAGCTTGGGTTCGTATAATTCTGTTTAGTCTCAGTTGCTCTAGACTGTTTTGGGGGCAAAGTCATAGTGTTTTCAGAAGAAGGTTTGTTTGCTATCTTACTCCTAGTATTGTAGGGATGTACTGTCTCGAAATTAGCTTGAAAAATTCTATCCGATAAGTGTCCCAAAATGTTCGGAGAAGATTCATCTTCTTCAACTGTCTCTTGTTCAACTAGTTCCTGAGGGATCTCAGGGGGCATCAAGTTATCCTGGGATTCTAGAATTGTTTGAATAGCGAATTGCAGGCTTTCCATATTTAGGCCTTCGGTATTTGAATTAGGTCGGTTAGTGGGAAAAGGCTTCCTAAACGAGGGTTTGTAAGGCCCTTTGCTCGTAGAAGCTTCTTCAGCCATCCTTTTCAAATCTATAACTTGATTTGATAGTTTTTGAACGACTTTTTGTAAGTTTTCTAAATATGAGCTTTCAGTTTGCGTTTTGTTTTGGGTAGGTCTAGGGAGGATTTCAATTTTCTTTTTGGAAGATGAACTAGTCTCTATTTCATTGCTAGTAGTGTCTTTTAAGATGAGGATGTCTTTATCAATATGACTGGCCTCTGCAGCCTCTAAAAATGTGGTTTTATTAGATCTCTTTACCCAAATGGCTATACTTTGATGTAAGTCTTTCCTATACTATGCTATGATAAGATTCTCGGTAGGCATCGAATCTGTAGGGATTTGGTGCTTTAGTGTTAAGAATCTTTGGTTAAAGTCTTTGATTTTCTCTTTGGGGTTCATTCTTAAACTAAAAAGCTCCATGACAAGAACTTCTGGGGACTTGTCATCTCCAAACTTCTCAAGGAAACATGATTCAAACTTCTCCCATGACATGATGGTATGGGGTTGCTGGGAAAAGTATCAGGTAGAGGCATTGCCCTCGAAAGTGTAGGGGAACAATCTACAGACTACATATTCGTTCTCGACATTACGGAGTCTAATGGCTAACATAAAATTTTTAATGTGATCTTCGACGATTTGTTTAGAGTCTGGGTCAAATTTAGGGAGCCACTTCTCTGGGTGTTTGGGTAAGGGATGTTGAGGCGCGGGTATAGTTATTGCATCTTGGTCAAGCCAGGGTCTGGCAGGATTGTTCTGGTTGGCCATTGGTGTGGACGCTGTCGAAGGATGGGATGAGGAACTACCTTTGTCATAAGAAGAAGGGGATGACGAAGGTGGTGAGGGTGGTATACCAGATCCTCCTACTGCAGGAGTGAGGATTGGATCTGTAGGGTTTAAAGTGATATTAGTGCCTCCGAGTTGTTCTCTGATATCAGAGAAATCTAATGGTTGGTCCAAAGGTCAGTTTGGTTGAATTAAATAGGTGAAGGAAATATGTGTTCTTATGAGAGATTGCCAGACAATCTCTTGTACGTCACCACCTGTAGGATTTGGAGTAACTGGTTCGACTGTGATCCGTAGATCGTTGTTTGATGTGGTTGTTGTTTGAGGGACAATGTTGTCATTTGAATGACTTCTCGTCACTATAGGTGAGCGGTTGGGTGGTGGAGGATTCTTATGACGGCCTCCTTCGATTAATAATTTGCAGGCCCTCCTTCTAGCGCCATTAATTGACGGGCGAAATTGACCACTCGTCAACTAGAGGAGTGAATCCGGTCCAGGGTTGTCTAAATAACCCAAGACGTTTGGATTAATCCACTCCGATGGGTTTACCGGCTTCGTTGGTTGATCTAAGTCCTAGGAAAGTAAAAAAAAAAAAAAAACTAAGCTAAAGAAACTAATCTAAGTGAAAAACAACTACTGCAACCTATATACAAATCTAATTTACAGCTTTACTGGCTACCAGAATAATAGTTCTACTTATTAAATATACAGTGCATAGATATATTTATATTTCTATTATATGTAAAGTATTCACAAATTGCAAATTTTTAATCAAAAACCTGCGAAAATCATGTATGAATTGACAACAAAAGCTATTGTTCAATATTTTTGATTTTTTATAACTTTTTATAAACAGGAAATGAAATGACAGCTATCTAACTAAGCAATAAAAATAACAATCTGTACTGTGTATCTAAACTACAAAGAATTCTTATATTAATTGACTATTTAATGAAAATAACAAACTGACCTGAAATTATCATCTCCTACTCGTCTTGTACATAGCATGTGCGTTCACTGTTTGATGAGGCCAACCCCCACCAGATTTTCCAATACTTCACGTAAACACAAAGCAACAACACTTTTGAATGCTAACGACAAAACATGTAGAGGATGTAGCAACAACAATTTTATAATTTACAAATGATTACATTAAGATAAATCTCACTGCAAAGATTTGTATATAACTGCTCATTTAATAAAGAAGATTAACCCTCTGTTCATTAAATTGAAACAGGATAATTGTTGTATGTAAAATGAGAGACATAAAATATGGACACTATTTAAATACCATCACATCAACTTGTAACAAATTATGATATCTAAAGTAGTCAAAAAGATTACAAATTGAAATGAACAAAAACTTGAACAAAAGTATGATCTATTGAAGCTAAAGCCGTACAAACATCTACTTTCATTCGAGTCTAAATAATCATCAATCCATAGTCTCTGCTCCCAAGCAGTGATGGGTTTTGTTTACAAAAAAAATACATATATAAAGGCCACAGGATGAAAACATTCTTTGTGGAAATTATCAAAGCTGTTGCAAAAATTATGGGAACAATCTCCCAAATTCCTATTTCTATCTGAGACTAACGGCCTAATCCAAAAGTATGTAAAGAAAAATCATGTTCAAAGATGCCACTATCGATCCAATTTCCTTTGAAATTCATGTGTACTTGTCAATGCACAAGAATACATGTTTTTCAGATTGTATTTTAGTTGTAAAATCAAAACAGTTCAAATTTTCATAACTAGCTACAGAATATCACGATTCTATAGCTAGTTATTATTTACAAACATAATCGTATTGTATCAATTCAATCATAATAGAAATAGATGTGATTGAGAAAACAAATCCTTTATGTGAATTCAAAGTATACAAAATCATTTTAAAATCATTCTTGAAATACCATACCTCGATTTCAGGGATTCGATTCGATCAAGCTATTTTTGAATTAACAATGGCAGTGGTCGCCTCTACATTTTTGAAAACAACAGAGCCTATGGTCTTCTTCCTTTTATCATTAGCTAGCAAACTGTCGTTTTCTTTGGTTAGCACATTTACTCAATCCTCTAAGGACTTGATTCAGGATTGGAGAAAAGGGACGTCTGTATAATATCGGTCGAGCCACGAGTTGCATTCATCGCACTGTGGTTGATCAGGCCGTGTAATTACAGGTGAAGAATTTATTAATTTACCAGTAGTTCCACTGTCGTTTTTGATCCTGGGGAATTTGGGGTCATCTCTAAGGCATGGCGGGAGGTTCATCACATAATCATAGGGATTGACTGAACAAAGGCCGTGTGAGTATGGATACTCCTCGGTTAGAAACCGCTCGATTTAGGAATTGGAATATTCACTCAAAAAAATTGGTTTTTGGTCTGTGTTTTGTTTAGGTTTATTGTGAGCACACCTTGATACCCAACGCGCGACCTTTTTACCTTTGCAATTGATATCATTGTTACCCTTACCATTTTTCTTTGCAGACCTTTTAACAGGCTTAGCACTGTCCTTTAGACATGAGTCAGGCAGGGTGTTGGGTAGGGCATTGTTTGGGTAGGTTGAGGGTTCAACAGAGGGCAAGAGCATAGGAGGGGGAATGACAGACCCGACAAGGGTTTTTGTAACCACAGTCTTGTCAACTTGTCCAATTTCAGGACTAGCAAAGCCATTCCTCAACAAGAAAGCTTCCCAACAATCGCCACTCAACCTCAATTGATGAACTATAATAATTTTAATTAAACAGTGGTGGAAGAGGATGGAGTTGGCTTTCTCCCTCTTGAAACATTTAGCCATTTTATACAAACTCCGAAGGAGGAAATGTGGCATATTTAAAGGAAAATCTATGAAACGCATGAGCAGCCGTAGGTGGTATAGGAAAACTAAACCGTATCTACCTTCGCATGTAATGAACTGCTTGATAATGGCCAACAACTCATGCCATCAAGATTTAAGAGCTGTAAATGGCATACCTTTGTCGCAACTGTTGATCTTCCTTGAGGTAAACAACAGTGGCCATGGTACTTCATCAACCTTCAAATTTTTAAACCATTTTTTCCCTTCGACTGGCAGACCAGTGGCTGAGCTGAGGAAATCCTCGTTCAATTCGAGTTGGATGTCCCCAACTTTGTCCCTACAACCATCGAATGTAAGTGAAAATTTCTGGGCGATTACCAGGTTGAAACCCTCGAACTTCTCAATAAAAACCCTCCAACCATTCCTCTCTAGGTCCTCTCGGGTGTTATCAAACAACAATAAAGTTTGGATGTCGTTGGGCTCGATTCGCACTACAGGAGCCATATAAAATAGCACAAGATCAACAGGGTAATCGGCGAGGGCGTTTGACAGGGTAGACACAGAACCATTTTCCCTCAGCTTCCCCAAAACAAGCAAAGGCAGCCCGAAATGCAAGACAGAGCGTTAATGCTTATGCGTGCGAGGGTGGTGGAGTAAATTGGGACCATGCAAGAATATCATGTCGGGTTTGTACAACCAATGGCACCTATTCAAATCATAATAGTGCATATCCAAAAAGATTTTAATCAAATGAATTATCACATAACCATTGAAAACAATGGTATACATAACTGAAAATCAATCTGAATGTTAAATAAACAATGGCATTTGCACGATTTTAAAAGAAACACCAATATGTCGAATATTGCATCAACGATTACATCAAAGACACCAATATGTCAAATAACCATTGCATCAACGGATTTATAAATCGAAATCATATTAACAATAGTCAAAAGAAAATTGAGTGGTGGTTTGATACATATGAAATCAAGGTGTTTTTGAGACCAAGGAGTGGTAACCAGGTTCAAGAAGGTTCATGATAAACCAAATGATCATTAATCCTTTGATGTAATAAACATGAATTCTAACTGTGGGTTTTCACGCTTGTAGTCATGAAAACGAAAATGAAAAGCAGGTATGCAAAAAGAGAAGAATGATGAGATCATTTAAACAGTCGCGACGATTATTGAGGGTTCAAAACCCTTGTGTAGGTAGCTTGTAGAAAAGATATAGATCAATATGGTTGGCAAAAGGTATTCAACTTCTACCTCTTCATACTCTTCTTCTTCCTCTTCATCTTCTTCTTCGGAGTCTTGTTCATTAGAGTCTTCTACTGCCATGAATAAAAATATTTATGTCTCACTATCACTAACTTCATCTTCATATGATGATGAGATGTCTTCTTTGGTGCATAAGCTTTTCTTAACAACTTTATTTTTGGTTATTTTTCCTTTATATGTTTGTTTTCTATTTGAGTAACCTTCATCATTTCTCTTTTTATTATGAGGACATTTGTTAGAAAAATGACCAATACCATCACAATTAAAACAAATCAAAGGAAGATTACCTCTATACCTGTCATTGGTCCCCTTGTTCAATCTTCTGACAAATTTGGACGCTTCTTCATCATCTTCTGATATGTCACTTATGCTGCTATGTTCTTTTTCTTTCTTCTTTCCCTTTTGCTTTGACCTTTTGGATGCTTTGAAGGCTACTTCTTTTATATATGGATTTTCCTATTCAATTCTCATTTCATATTCTATGAAGATTCCATGTAGTTCATCCATGCTTATTGAGTTTAGATCTACTCTTTCTTCTAGTGCTTATATCTTGGGGTCAAATCTCATAGGAAGAGATCTTAGTACCTTTTGAACAATTACATATTCTTTGATTTCTTCTCCCAATCCCAAGATTGCATTTATTGTTTCATCGACTCGTAAAAAGTAAGATGCAATGTTCTCATCTTCCTTCATCTTTAGTTGTTCAAACTGACCTCTGTAAGTTTTAAGCTTTGTTTCTTTGACTTTTGAATCTCCTTCATAAATATTTTGAAGTTTTTCCCAAATCTCTTTAGCAGATTTACAATGTGCAACTTTGGTGAATATCAATTCTCCAATACCATTCAAAAGTGCATTTGTGTCTTTGGAATTATTCTGACCGAGTTTCATTTCTTTGTCATTTGTCGATGGAACTGTTGGTGTTGTGTATCCATATACCATTGATTGTAAAATTTCAGATCCATGTGCATGTATATATGTATTCATCCTTATGCTCCAAAATGCATACTTTTGTCCATCAAACTGTGGTATTCCATTTTTATACATATTGTTTCTCTTCATGATCTACCTTTCAGTGGTTAAATGGATTTCTGAAGGAACTTGCTCTGATACTAATTTTTGGATTACTACGAGGGGGGGTGAATCAGTAATAGATTAATCTAATCTTTTTTAACTATATAATGCAAATTTTATATCAATGTACCATTATCATCCAATATTTGCAAAGTAAATAAACAATGAACAAATGAACAATCATACACATACACAATACACTAGTGTTTTTACGTGGAAACCCAAAGCGGGAGAAAACCACATAATGTTTTTTCTTATATGTCTTGAAGTATTGCATTCATTGGAAGCACCAAATTCCTTTGTTTTCCAGCTACAACTGGAAGGAGGCTTCAATCCCCTAGTTTCTCAAGCTACAACCTGAGGGAAGATCCAACTCCCCAATTCTCTGGCTACAACCAGAAGGAGGCTACAACCCCCTATGTTCTCCGGCTACAACTGGAAGGTGGCTACAACCACCTATCCTTGCTCCGTCCAACTACCTTGACGTATAAGTAGATTGATGGAACCACTATCACACTATCACTGTGACATATACTATTGTAAACTTGTACCAATCAACCTACACCAAACAACCTATACCAATAACCTAAACCATACATCAACCATGCATCAACATGTACCTCAATTTGTAATCAACTTGTACCATAAACAAGTGAATCAACCATGCACCAACCTGTACCTCAACCTCAACCAAAATCCCTCATCAATTTCATCATCCAAATCTGATTTGTAACTCTGTAATAGACCTGGTGTATATGATCACATACCTGCAAACCTTCCTTAGCTTTAACAACAAGAGACTAGCACTTTCATCAAACTTTACTTTAGTCTCACATGACTAGTTTTGGATTAGTCAACAACCCTAACTTGAAATAATCATAACTATGTACCTGTAATGAATAAAGATCTGAAAATATTACACAATTTTCTTCAGTGTGTTTTATGCAAATCCTCTAGGTGTCACTACTTGGAACCTCTCATAAAAGGAGTTATAGCAAACATGACATACCTTGTAGAATTGTGGCTTATTCTATAGAGCGAACTTGTAGAGTGTGCCCCGCACAGAATATTTGTTGTATGGATCTTAAAATTTTACAAAGAATACTAAAGACTGTACTCTAACCAACACATTTGGTCTTACTGAATTTGGATCTGTTATGAAAAAGTTATGACGTTTTTACCCGAAACACTTGTTTTAGACTAGTTTCAGGACTAACCACAAACCCTATTTTCCATGGAGTGTAACTCCAAAAATACAACAACCCACAAGCTGAAATTTGTACCACATCTACTTGGATATGTCTTCTCAATGGCCTCCAAATTTCATGGTCTGAATCATTCTGGAAAAAAACATTATTGCAAAAATGTTGAGATGACCTGTAAATAACATACCTTAGAAAGCATCATCAAAATAATTTATCCTCCCTTGAATTTCAGCCTTCTTTACTTCACCTTCCCTCAAAAATTAAGCTTAGATATCCTTTGGTTACCTCGGTCACCTTTATATATTCAATATGCTAAAGTTTGATTAAAATGAGAGAGCCTTGCCTCTTATTTATACTCTCCAAGTAGCTTCCTTGGAAGCATCTTCTAGGCCACTTTGTCCCATAGCCTCTTTGTCCACATAGTCACCTATGTCCAACTTTGCCCAATTTACCACTTTTCCATGTATCCAATAGCCACTTGACCACTTAACCCATTTTCCTCATTTTAGGGTTAGATTTCTTATAACCACTTTCCATAATTGGAAAGTTCTCCATTTACTTTATTATTTAACTAATCCTCCTTGACTTTGTCACTTCACTTTATTATTTAAATAATCCTCTTTGATTTTGTCAGTTCACTTTATTATTTAAATAATCCTTTTTGACTTTGTTACTTCACTTTATTCTTTAAATAATCCTCTTTGACTTTGTCACTTCACTTTATTATTTAAATAATCCTCTTTGCAATAACTTTGACTTCTTTGACCTTTTGGGGTTTCAAGCCAATCATATGAGGGTCCTTCAATTTCATAAGGCCATAACTCTCAAACAATGAAGAGTTATGTGACATTCCACATACCACCGGAAATGGAATGACATGTACTATCCATCTAGAATAGTCTTACCTGCAAATATATCAAAACTCGTACTATTATTCATCAAACAAACTTGGGTCCATTACCCAAACCTTTGTGCTACCATAATTCACTACCAGAATTTCTTGAAGGGTTGGCATCAATGACAACCAACCTAATTAATCAACAAAGATCATAAGTTTAGAAATTTTCTGAAGAATCAATTTGATGGAAAAGTTGAAAATAGAGGCCCTCCCATGGTTATGGGTCCAGGTGATTGGCTTAAGAAGTATGAATATGCTGAATTGAAATCTTGGGAGGATTTTTTGATCGAGGTGATTTAATTGAAGAACTAGTACAAGTTGTATTTAATATGCCAGAAGGAATGAAAAGGAAATCCATATTTTATGAGCTCCCTTAATGGAACAATCTATTAATATCTCACCTATTATATCCTATGCACATCTTCGAAAATTTCCTAGATTCTATATTTCGACATATATTAGGCAAAGAGAAGGACACCTTTTCTTTGAGGAGAGACATTTCTCTTTCACGTACCAAATTTCATAGAAGACATTTATGGCCAAACGGGGAAAATGAAACATATGCATAAGCTCCATGGATTTTGAAAAAAATAGAGCTAGACCAACTAAAAAATTTCATTCGTTCAATAAGCACGCCTAATGGCTATGGGTCATCATTGGATAAATATTTTACAGTTGATGGACATATCACAGGATTTAAAACACATGTTTTTCATAATTTTATGAAGGTATTATATATTATCATTTAAGTTTTACTGGTAACATTGATTTAGTACTAAATATATTTTGATATTTTGTCATGTGAGAAAAATTACTAATGACCTTTGATGAATGTGTTTGATAGCATATCATGCCATTGGAAATTAGGGGGGATTCATGTCTTACCGTTGACTTAAGGAATGCCACAAGTGGATTGTCAACATTTACAAGGTATGTGGAATGAAATGTTCACGTGTGAGAGACATAGAGATATTATATTGCATTTTAATTTTTCACTAAAGGTTCATACTAATTTACTATTCTTATATTAGGTGGGTAACCTCCAAGGAGATCCATGAATGTGAAGTACCAAAATGGAAGAAGGAAATTGCAGAAATTGTATTTTCATTTGAGAGGGACCTCCCTACAAGCTTCATGGACCTACAAGTCCATTTACTTATACACCTAGTCGATGACATTGAATTAGCGGGTGTCGTATCAATGAGGTGGATGTTTTTATTTGAGAGGTATATGAAAACTCTAAAAATATATGTTCGACAAAATGCATATCCAGAGGGTTGTATGGTTGAATGGTATGTATTGAATGAAGAATTTTCTTCCTATGTGAATTCCTTGGTAAGGATTTTGAATATGGGGCATGCTTTTGGGATGGAGAATGAGCATAATATATTATTGATGGAGAAAAACCACAATCTAATGGTGTTCAAGTATAAATTAGTAAGTAAATTCATGATCATTCATGTGGTTGTTTTCCTTGCAATCATTAATTTTCCCTGTAATTTATTTGTCAAATTAACTGCAAAACATTTGGAGTTTGAAATAAACATGTTGACATGTAATAGGTGTAGATGAAAGTACAATACTCAACAAGTTCATTCTGTACTACATGGGCTTTATGAAAATATGGATTGATTTGTATGATAAAAAGAGAGAAGAAGTGTTAGAAGCAAGGAGACAATTTAAGAGATCCAACCCAAGGAACACTCCACTTTCAAGTGATGTGCTTGGGGAATGGGGCAAAGATTTCACTCTAGAATGGTTACTGAACAAATTCAAAATAAAATAGAAGATGCATGTATAGATTCAAACATAACAGAATATCAAATCAACATGTGTAGAGGATGTGAAAGAAAGGTACAATTGGAATTTTACAAAATGTTGTTTCCTTACAGTTTTGACACTATTAACTCTTTTAATATTCATCATTATATTTGTTTTCACTGAAATAAATGGTCTTTCACAGGCGGGGAAATATCCTTCAATGTGGGAATATGGATGACATTATCATGTAGAAAATGTAGATGTAAAGATATGATCCTTTGATTGTGGAATCATAGTTGATTTCAAGAAATCTAGTGGAGCAAGCTAAAAAGATAAGAATATTATTGAAGGGAATCTACAATATGTTGGAAAAATCCAAGAAATTATTGAGTTGGATTACCGCTCTTCTAAATGTTGTATTTTTAAGTGTAGATGGTATGAAGCATTTGAGAGGAAACAAATACATGATACCCATAGTGGATTGTTTTCTATAGATTCCTCGAGGTTCCTACCAGAGGATAAGGAACCTTATGTTCTACCAATTCATTGTGAGCAAGTATTTCTTTAACTCAAATAAGAAGCAATAATGATCATTAATCTATTGATTCATAGTTTATTGTGATAATATATATGTGTTTATTAATAAATAAAAGTGTTATATGATATGTCTAATATATGTATGTCGTTCATGTGTAGGTACTTTTCTATGAAAATATTTTGGACCTGAAATGGATATTTGTCATACATTATGATCCAAGATTAAGGCATGTATTTGACGATGCATTAGTGGATATTGAGAAAAACAACGATGTCCAACAAAATGAGAGAGATGTATTAGAGAACATAGAATAAATTAACATCTGTGATGATGTTGAATATGGTTATGTTCAGGAACAAGAAGACAACAATCCAGATTTAGATGATGCTATGGAAGACAACAATATGGATAGTATAGAAAATGATGATCCAAATACATCTGGTAACAATATAGAAGGTCTACAACCAAATTTTAATGATGATGAAGATGATGCAGATCAAGAAGAGGATGATGATAATATTAAATATTTGAAAGAACATATGAACATTGACAATGATAAACTGGATGACATTGTTGCAGACAATAATGTTAATGACCAAGACTTCTAAATTTTTAGAATTATTTGTAATCTAGTTTTTAAAATGTTGATTCTTATGGCCCAAACTTTCATGAAATGATTTAGTATTATTTCCGACAATACAAATTGCCTTTTAAAATATCCTTAAAGTGTTCAATATTTTCTATGAATTGTTTAAAAAAAAAAATAGGATTACTTATATAAGAGTTAGCATGGTTAGTGGTCATTTATTGGAAATTGTTAAAAAATATAATTAAATATATCGTATATGTAAATCAATGTGAATCCATATGGTAAGGCTAATTAATGTATCCAAAGTTTATTCATTAATTTATATTTTTTTTTAAATTGAAATATTTCACTAAGCATAAACCTAAGACCTTAACCTTATACCATCTAACCCCTAACCCCTTGAAACATGGACGATCTTAAATATTATGTGGGAACATCAGACATCCTTGAGTCTTGAAACTCTCCCATACCATCAAGAGACATGTGTGTAGTATAACCATGTCAAATTTCAATGCATACAGGCACAATTTGGAGAAATTTCAATGCTGGCCTCATTCATTGGTAACCATGTAGGTTCGATGGATGTCAATAATCCCTTCACCTGATATAATCCTTAACCCATTAAAAATTAAACCACTTGCATGTTGGAACCTATAAAATTATTTTGGGTTGTCTCAACTTAATAGAATGATGGTTTAATCATCTCGAAGAATTCCACAAGAAAAAGACAAATACATGGAAATTGGCATCTTCATTAGGTTTCGTTGTAACGATGGGTATGTCAAGTTTGATCTTTGTTGGAATGGATGGAAAAATTGGGTCATGATGAATATGATGATGATGACAATGATGATGATGATGGAAATGAAAAACATGGTGATGGAAATTATGAAGGGAATGATGTCGCTAAGTATTCAAAACCTCCCATAACATCAAGACATGTGCCTAGTGTAAACATGTAAAATTTCAATGCATACAGTCACATTTTGAAGAAAATTCAACATTGGCCCCATTCACTGCTCACTGTGTGGGGTCAGTGGATGACATTGATGATGGGCATGCTGGAAGTTCCAAGACATTTAAAAAGAGTTCCGACAAATATTCTATAGAAGGGAATGACAAATGATGGCAATCAGATCGACGTACATGATGAACATTGATGAAAACATGGACGATATCGAATATTATGTGGGGAAATCAAACATGATTGAGTATTGAAACCATCCCATACCATCAAGGCATGTGTATACTCTAACCATGTCAAATTTTGATGCATACAGACACATATTGAAGAAATTTCAATGTTGGCCACATTCACTGGTCATTATGTGGGGCCAGTGCATGAAATTTGTGATGGGTGTATTGGAAGTTCCTTGACATTTCCAGAGCATTCGAACAAGGATTCTAAATATGTAAATGATGAATGATGACAATGAGATGTCCATTATGAATGTTGATGTAAACATGGGCAATGTCAAATATTATGTGGGAACATCAGACATCCTTGAGTCCTTAAACCCTCCCAAAATGTGAAGGCATTTGTCTTGTCTAACTACATCAAATTTTGACGCATACAAGAAAAATTTGAAGAAATTTATATGTTGGACCATTCACTTCTCATTGTGTGGGGTTGGTGGATAACATTTGGGATGGGTGGATTGGAAGTTCCATGACATTTTAAGAGATTTTTGACAAAGATTCTATAGATGGAAATGATGAATGATGACAATGAGACGTGCATGATGAACATTGATGCAAATATGGACGATATCAAATATTATGTTGGGACATCAAACATCCTTGAGTCTTGAAACCTTTACATACCGTCAAGGCATGTGTCTAATCTAACCATGTCAAATTTCAATGCATACATGCACAATTTGAAAAAAATTCAACATTGGCCCCATTCACTGCTCATTTTACGAAGTCGCTGCAAGATGACATTTGTGAGGGGTGTATTGGAAGTGCCATGACATTTCAATAGAGTTCCAACAAATGTTCTATCAATGGCAATGATGAATGATGAAAATGAGACATCAATTATATTGAATGGTGATGCAAACATGGACGATATCAAATATTATGTGGCGACATCAAACATCCTTAAGTCTTGAAGCCCTCCCATACCATCAAGGAAACTATCTTGTCTAACCATGTCAAATTTTGACACATACAGGAATAGATTGAAAAATTTTCAAGGTCGGCCCCATTCACTTCTCACTGTGCGAGGTCGGTGGAATAAATTTGTGATGGGTGTATTTGAAGTTCCATGTCAAATTTCAAGAGAGTTTTGAAAATGATTCTATAGAAGGGAATGATGAATGATGACATGAGATGTGCATGATGAATGTTGATGCAAATGTGGATGATCTAAAATATTATGTTGGGACATCATACATCCTTGAGTCTTGAAACCCTCCCATACCGTCAAGGCATGTGTCTATTCTAACTGTGCCAAATTTTGACGCATACAAACACATACTGAAGAAATTTCAACTTTGGCCCCATTCACTTCTCGCTATGTGGGGTCGATGCATAACAATTGTGGTGGGTGAATTAGAAGTTCCATGAAATTTCAAGAGAATTCCAACAAAGATTCTACAGATGGCAATGAAGAATGATGACAATGAGACGTCCATTATGAATGTTGATGCAAACATGGATGATCTCAAATATTATATGGGGACATCAGACATCCTTGAGTCTTGAAACCCTTCCATACCATCAAGACATATGTCTAGTCTAACCATGTCAAATTTCGATGCATACAAGCATAGTTTGAAGAAATTTTAGCGTTGGCCCCATTCAATTCTCACTATGTGAAGTCGGTGCAAGATGACATTTGTGATGGGTGTATTGGAAGTTCCATGACATTTCAAGAGAGTTGCGACAAAGGTTCTATGTATGGAAATGATGAATGATGACAATGAGACATCCATTATATTTAATGTTGATGAAAAAATGAATGATATCAAATATTATGTGGGGACATAAAAAATACTTAAGCCTTAAAACCCTCCCATACCATCAAGGAAACTATATAGTCTAACCATGTCAAATTTTGATGCATACGGGCACAAATTGAAAAAAAATCAACATTGGCCCCATTCACTGCTCACTGTGCGGGTTTGGTGGAAGAAATTTTTGATGGGTGTATTAGAAGTTCCATGTCAAATTTCAAGATATTTCCAGCAACAGATCTATAGAAGGGAATGAAGAATGATGACAATGATATGTGCATGATGAACATTGATGTAAACATGGACGATTCAAAATATTATGTAGGTACATCAGACATCCTTAAGTCTTGAAGCCCTCCCATACCATCAAGGCATGTGTCTAGTATAACCATATCAAATTTCAACGCATACAGACACATTTTGAAGAAATTTCTAGGTTGGCCCCATTCACTTCTCACTATGCGAGGTCGATGCAAGATGACATTTGTGATGGGTGTATTGGAAGTTCCATGACATTTCAAGAGAGTTCCGACAAAGATTCTATATATGGAAATGATGGATGATGACAATGAGATGTGGATGATCTCAATGATTATGTACAGGTTCGATGGATGTCATTAATCCCTTGACCATATATAATCCCTAATCAATTAACCATTAAACTACCTAACCCCTAAGACCTAAATCCATTAGTCATTGACCTTTAATCCCTTAAACTATAACCCCTAATCCCTTAACCATTAATATCTTAAATTGTAACCCCTAATCCTTTAACCCTTAATCCCTAGACCCCAAATCCCAAAATCACCTAATCCCCAAAGCCCCTATCCACTTAACCCTGAAAAAATCAACAAAATTACTATTTAGGAACATTAGGAGTTAAATTGGAAGCCAAACTAGAAGCTAAAAAGGAAGCTAAACTGGAAGCTAAACTAGAAGCTAAATTGGAAGCTACACTGGAAGCTAAACTAGGCATTAACTAGGGCACTAAATAGGGAGCTAACTTGGGCATTAAATAGGGAGATAAAATAGGCACTAATAGAGCCTAGATTAACACCAACGTGTGTTTCTCGGTGAAAATAGCACCATAAATAGTGCCCTCCCAATAAATAGCATTGATTTTAGCAAAAACATGGAGAAAAATGCATTAAAACAACCAATGGAAGGAAAAAAGGGAGCTAATCATAGGGATTTGTTGTAGTGGAGGAATCGATTAGTTGGGAGAATGAATATGTTTGGGTGTGAGAAGGAGAACCTTGGGTGCATGATGGTGACATGCGACACTAAGGGGGCACAAACCTTACATTCCTTGGAATAATTTACAAAGACTTGGGTTGTGTTTGGGAAAGGGTAGGGCAACTTGGGAGCATGTCCAAGGAGTGGACCCATCTTCCCTCGACAACATGGGCACACCGAAGAGGTTGGAAAACCACACTGGCACACCCATGAGGAGTCACAACGATAAACACAAGAGAATGCACAAGGATATGGGCACAAACCAAAGGATAAGGAACATCGATCCAAGTGACACGAAGGTTGATGGGCGCACTGGCTTGTTTAGGCGCACCTAGTCCACAGAGGGGTACAACAAGTCATTTGAGTGTGGGTTTGCAAAGGGTTGTGACACGACCAAAAGACATGACATTTCACACAAGTGACCCTTGGAGTCACTATAAGAGCACAAGGGCACACAACTAAGGAATGCATAAGATTGGAAAGAGGTTTGGAGAAAAATTGTAAGGCAACAAACTAAGGCAAGACTACCAAGATGGAAGACATGTACCCAAGGGTGAGATTCTCTGGTAGGTTTGGGGGAATTATTGAAATGTAGTTCTATTGGAGGAATGTGTGAGGAAAAACAAAAATTTGTGTTAGCTTGGTGAAAGTCTACAGAAATGAAGGGAAAACAATTTTATAGTTGAGGGCACATATGAGCTACATCGTAGGAGGTTGCAGAGATAGTTGCGACAAAAAATCTTGGTGTGATGAATCTGTGTATGAGTGTCTTGGTGAGGTAAGGCGAGTCATGTGACTCTTTCAAAGTTGTAAACCGAGAAAGTAGTTCTCATATTGTAATTGTTTCACAATAACAAAGGCTTAGTCAGGTGTTAGGCATGGTTTGTGCCACCCACACTATTTCTGTGTATGTCTTCATTTGTTCCATAGTTTTTTTCTTGGTTTCTCATGTTCATGGATGTATGATTATATATGAAAAGTGTTAAAATATTAACAATTTCCTAAGTATAAAAGAGTTTCACTACAGTAGGAGTGTGACTCGTCGGTAGCCTAGAACAGAGTTTGAGTATGCTATACATGAAGAGGCATATTTCGGACAAAGTATTCTTGGTGTGCCAAGAAACCAAGTAAGAATCATTGTGGTGTCGCATGCCCTCAAGAGGTGAACAATTGCAAGATCTGAACATGCGTCCTATGGGGTCGTGACATGTGGTATTAAAGGAAATTTATCTCTTCATCAGTACTGCAACTAGAATAGTGGTGTGGGGGGGGGGGACTTGTTGAAAAGGAATTTTGAGTGTGGGATTGGTGAGGATTTGAAAAAATAACCAATCACAAAGATAACCTATAAAACCCTGTTTCCCCAGTCTGTAAAAATAACTATATTGGCCAAGAACTATGGCAAAATCAAAGATGTGAACGTTTGATTTGATGGACCTTTGTATAAAGGGTCAATGAATGTAAATAATGTTATGAATATGTGTTGCATGATTGATGGGAGGGAGATGTGCTGAGTGAGACCACGATGGATAATGAAAGGTGGTGGAAGGCACCTGGAATGGTGGCATTAACTTCCACCAAACTAATACCATATTGGACTTTACTGGCTCAAAGACCAAAGCAACTCTCTCACCCTGGAATGAATTACTCGCCAGGAAGGATCCTTATGAGTTAATGAGGGGATGGGGGTGAACTGCCCATTTGTAGAAGCCCTCAAACCTGACCACGAACAGGGAAATTCATGCCACACGTAACCTTGCATAACAAGGCAAGAAAGGAAGTTTGTGGGGGGGGGGAGCGCACGCGAAAGGGATCATAGAAGAAGAAGATGGAAGGAACTCTTGAGAGACAGGGAGTCTCGAATAGTGGAGGAGAAAGAAAAAACTTCATTCTGGACTTCTGTGGAGCTGGAAATAGGAGACTGAATCTCGAAGCATCGTGGTCTAGCTCAGGGGTGGCTAGTGGTAAATCCATCTGGATTCACTAAGCCTAAGGTTGGGTGGAAATGAGCACCCCTCTCAGTAGTTGCAACACGACTGGTGTTCCTGATAAGTGTTATGTATTACATTTCGAACTGAATGCATGCTCATTTATATACGCTCATGAATGTTTTCTGTATGGAAGTGTTTGCCTGTGTTTTGATTTGGAGACAATGGATGCATAATTATACTTATATGACCATAATTGGTTTATACATAGAATAAATAGGTTCAGGATATGATTCTGTGCCCTGGAGAATGGCCCCATCTACTTGGCTCGCACTATGCATTGGCTTAATTTCCCAAAGGAACTTCTCCCAGGAAGTTTCCTCGCACTCCTAAGTCAAAGTAAGTCCCTTGAAAGGGCTACTATGATAGTAAAACCATGAGTTTACCTTACCCCCTACTGCAAAGTATATAGCTTGGTGGTTTAGGAAGGCTTTAGTCAGAGCACCAAACCTAGGGATAATTTACCCAGGAACCCTCGGGAGGATCTGTCGGATCTCTATTGCATGTCAACGTTAACCTTTACATAGGCCAGAGGCTGGACTTGGCAACATCCTGAAATTCCCAAAGTAATTTGGAACCACCCATCAGCACAGGACGCGTGGCAGTCGGGTAGCATTTCACTGACCCGCGACTTGGAGTGGTTAACGAGTAGGATTGCACGAACTCACTATTCATGAAATCGCAACGTGATCATGGTCGTTGATCCAGGAGTGATATGGACCATCGGTTTAGCATGAAGAGACTTAAACATTTCGGATTTTAGACGTTTCGGCACCCAAGAAACCATAGAGCGATAGCCCCTCGTCTTCACAAGTCGCGAAGCCTCGGTGTACGAAACCCCGAAATAGCTTAGCAGGAATAGTTTTCCTCATTTCGAAGTTTTGGCACCCAGAAGACCAAAGGGCAGGACCCCTCGTCTTCGCAAGTCGCAAATCCCCGGTGTGCAAAACCTCGAAGCAGCTTAGCAGGAATAGTTTTCAACATTTTCGCATTTTGGCACTCGAAATACCAAAGGGAGGACCCCTCGTCTTCGCAAGTCACGAAGCCCCAGTGTGCGAAACTCCAAAGTAGCTTAGCGGGAATAGTTTTGGGCATTTTGGCGTTTTGACACCCAGAAGACCAAAGGGCAGGACCCCTCGTCTTCACAAGTTGCGAAGCCCCGGTGTGAAAAACCCCGAAGCAGCTTAGTATGAATAGGTTTAGTCTTTTCGGCATTTCGGCACCCGGGAAACCATAGAGCGATAACCCTCGTCTTCACAAGTCACGAAGTCCCGTAGTGTGAAACTCCAAATTGGCTTAGTTTGAATAGGGTTCGGGGTTCGGGGTTTGAAGAGTCGAAGAACTCGACGCTCTTTCATTTTAAACTACCGGTTATCGAAGTCCGGATACGGCTAGGACTGTAGGATCAGGGGAGAGACTCGCAGCCATTGATCTCACCAAAGGTATGATTTCAGGGTTTGGGGTTTGAAGAGCCAAAAAACTCGACCCCCTTGCTTTTCGAACTCCCGAATACTGAAGTCCCGATATGGCTAAAAACGTCGGATCAGGGGAGAGACTCACAGTTTTCGATCTCACCCAAAGGCAGGATTTTGGGTTTCGGGGTTTGAAGAGTCTAAAGACTCGACCCTCGTGCATTGTTGAGTCGCAAAGTGTGAAAGGCGCCTCTTGGCTTGGCTGGGGTCATAACCAATGATAACATGGAGGTGAAGCCCACACTTGGTACCTGAGTTGTACAAGACAAGTTTTCAATGAAATAACCGATAGATTGTCTTAGGGAAGGTACCGACAGGAAGGACTAGCCTGCACTAGGACCTCATAGGAACTTGGGGATTCTGTCCCTCGAGAAAAAGGAGAGAGAAAAAGGTGAAAATTCTATTATGTCGTAGTGGGTTTGTTACAAATTGGTATCAGAGCATGGTTACAACACTTGGCCTGCCTGGGCTCATGAACGGGTTGCGCAGAGACTCCATTCGAAGTACTCTTAAAGGGAGTAACCCTCTATCTTAACCCCCTTAATCAAAAGTTGAAGTTAAGAATGAAAAATCCTATTGTATGTATGCATGTGAAAAATATGAATTATGTGCTAGTTACGAATGAATATAAATATTGACTAACAACAAGCATTTTTCTTTTGCACACAAGTGGACGATCAACCATGGGAAACTATAAACTCATAGAATGGTGACTCACCACGAGGAGGGGGAAGGCTCCCACAATAGAGACGAAGAGTCTAATGAAAGGAGGGTGGTAGGGACCCCTCCAGATCTAGCTGAGACTGTGAGGAGCCTCATGGTCAAACTACAGAGCTGCAAGGCCGACAACGAGAGGATGATAAAAGAGCAAGAGAAGCAAATGGAAATTAATGCAGTCTTACTGTAGAGTTTATCGGACATACAAATAAAATTGCAGCATGAACCTGACACCAGTCACGTGGACTGACGACAAACAAAGAAAAGTGGAAGTCCACCTGAGATATAGAAACATGGTCATTTAAGTGGCCACACTGAGAAGAGGACCTCGAGAAAGGTCCACCAAAAAGATAGGGGACAAGCGTTGGACGATTCCTTTGGAAAGGAAGCTGGCGACTTGGAGGGATCTTCTAGCAACAGAACTAGTTCTTATTCCTAAAGAAAACAAAAGAAGAGAAAGCTTTCCAAGAGTCATAATCTCGAAGAATTCAAGAAGGCCAAATCACCCTCCTTCAATGGTGAAATAAAGAAGGGAGAGGAAGTGGAGGCCTGGTTGCTTGGACTAAAGAAGTGCTTCAGAGTCCATGAATTCTCAAAAAAATTGAAGGCCTGAGTGGCCACCTTCAACTTGAATGGAAAGGCTTCCATTTGGTGGGAATACCTTAAGAATGTAAAAGGGATTCACGAAGAGGGCCTGTATTGGGAATGGTTTGAGAAATTCTTCAGGAAGAAGTATCTATCGAAAAAGTATTTCGATGAAAAGACTTAAGAATTCTATGAACTCAAGTTGGGGAAACTCACCATAGAGGAATATGTCAGCAGATTTCTTGAGTTTTTGAGGTACGTACTGTATATAAAAGTAGAAAATGCAAAGGTGCAATGATTCATCAGTGGACTCCCTAAGGACTATCAAAACAAAATCGAGTTTGACGAGCCAAAGACTCTAGAAGACACCATCTGAAAGGCGAGATATTGTCATGAACAACTCGAGCATCGGACGGAACCTCGCGAAGGCTAGAAGCAGAAGAATAGTTCAGGATTCCAGAAAAAGGGGTTTAAATCCCCAAGATTTAAAAACTATAAAAAGAAATCAAGGATGAGCTTCCCAACCCGAAGTGTACACCAGCATAACTTCCCCTCCTTGGGAAGAAATAAACCTTCTAGATCTACCCTAGGAAAGAATGATAACCCAAAGAGAGAACCTTTGAAATGTTGGGGTTGTGGATAAGAACATCTGTTGAGGGACTTCCCGCACCGACAACAAAATAACCGGAGAATTTACAACATTCAAGAAGCTACCACCATCAATGA
>ML797991.1:59907-70795 GCA_009831015.1 Picea engelmannii | reverse complement strand
GTGTGAACTCAAGTGATAAATCCACATGAAGTCAACATGCATTCCATAATAGAAAAAATATCCTAGAATAAGACTATATTCCAAAGTGGAACTAAAGTCCTAACTCAGAGAGAATTTCATAAATATAGAAAGTCATAAAATAACTGAAATAGATTAAATCCAAGAATAAGATGGTTAATGAACACTTACCTAGGAAGCCATTAATATCTAGAAAAAGTGCACATTAGATGCCATGCCACTTTTCCAATCACTACCCAATCATTTCTAAGTGGATACTACATGGAAGACCTACCAAAAATAGAAAATACCAACAATGGACTACTAGGGTTTGGTCACCTGCTAAAAATAGAAAATGCCAAAAATAGACATAATCAAAACTAGCCAGGATAGGTAAGGCATTCAATCTAGGTATGATGACTAGGCTAGGTCTAGGAAAGTCTATAAACAAAATTGCTATAAATATTAGTCTTCCTGAAAGGGTGGAAAAATGAAAAAAAGGAGTATGTCACTAAGTATGTTGTTGAGCATGTATCCCAACACAAAGGACAAAGAAAAATCATTCATAAATTCAAAGTAATTTATATACAATTGTCATTTTTCTCTACGTAACAAATGGTCTACTTCCACCTCATAGAAATATTTTTTGAAATTTACGAGAGCCTACAACCCTTGCCCATATCCATGCTTACATACAACTAAGTACCAATCCCACTAAGCACCAAACCAGATTCAAGGATAGAGCTAAGAGTTTCTCATTTGATTAAATAAAATAAATAAATAAAACTTATAAAAAATTACAAGATAAAAAATAAATAAAACCTAAAACAACAAAATGAAAAAACAAAAAAAAAACAAACTTTAAAGTTTTTTAAATGACATATAGGGGGTGGGGTACGATTCCAAAAATCACCCCTCCACTCATTACCCACCTCCTCCCTCCTCTCTCCCTTGTACCCCCTCCTCCTCCTCCCCCTCCCCTCCTCCTAAAACTACCCTCTCTCCTTACAAGCCCCACATCTTATACTAGCAGTAACGAGTTATAAACCCACTCCTCTAAGGAGTGATGCCACCTCCTCCCCTTCCCTTCCCTCCCCAAAATCCTTGCAAATCATCATTGTTAGTTTAGGCCATGGGAGTTGCATGGAGTGTGGAGAGGCAGACGGGGAGGGGGAGGAGGGAGGAAGGAAGTGGGGAGGGCTAGGGGAGAGGAGGGGAGGAGGGAGGAAAAAAATAGGGAGGGAGAGTTGAGATGAGGGTAGGGGGAAGGGAAGAGGTGGGTAAGGGTGGGGAATGGGGAATGTCTGTGTGGGAATGCAAAGAGGGTCAATTTTGGGAATTACCCATACCCCAATATTTCATTTTTCTAGATTTATTTTTAAGTTTCTTTTTATTTTTTCAAATATATATATATGTGTGTGTGTGTATGTTTTATTTTATTTAAAAAAATTATTAGTTTTATTTTGTTTTTAATTTTTTGTTGTATTGTTTTTTCAATTTTTTTGAAAAAACTTCTTTATAGGGTTTTGTTTTTCAATTCAGTTATTTTTTGATGTAAATTTAATAATAATACTACTAATAAAATTTATTTTAAAGAATGGTTTTAATTTTTTTTTTCCATTTTTTTTTTTTAAATGTAAGTTCAAAAATTAATTGAATTTTTCTTTAAAACTTGTGTTTTAAGTGTTTTATATTTATGTTTACAATCGTGCATGTTTTTGGGTATATCTCTACAATGGTACTGGTTTTCAAGCTAGCAGTCCATTTTGAGGTTTTTGTTTGCAATGGTACCAATTATGAAGGTTACAGTTTCAATTAAGTCACAATTTTAGCTCCAAAAATAAAATTGGTGCGACTAGAAACTTCACTTTTTGGTTTGAAGATAATTTTTAAGGTTTTTTTCTACAATTGTATCAATTTTCAAGGCTGTGATTTCAAACAAGTTGCAATTTTAACCACCACCCCAAGAACAACTATTATTGGAAGCATCACTTTTTTATTTGGGGGGTTCATTTTGGTGTTTTTTGACAAAACAATATGGGTTTTTTGGGTCACAGTTCTTGTTTTGAAGTCACAATGCTCATTGAGTTAGTAACTATGTTACAATTGTTGAAAGAGGGGTTTCTCCAACACCTTTTCTTCTATATGTTTCATCAATGAGTGCCCAAGCCTCCCAAACAACTTTCTAGTCAAAATATGATCACAAAGTTGTCTCCAACTAGTCAAATAACCTTCTCAACCTACTGCTTCATTCTGGAACATCATGAAGAACATCCAAATAGGTTATGAAACAAACTTCTTGGATAATTCTCTCTTTGATTCCACCTATCATGGACCTAAGAGTTTTGCACAATTTTTTTCTTTTCATCATCTCTAGTCATTCGACACTACCTTGCCTCAACCACAGTAGCTTGACCAACATGTTCCTACTACAACCAAACTATGCCTCTTCACTTAAATTCTTCCCATAACTTCACTTTAAGCTACAATAAGTTAAATGCACAACTAATTCCAACACAACCTAGTTGACCCAACAATAGGCACATGTCCAATGGTAGCCTTAAAACATCCCAACAATATTTATACTTAGCCAATATTTCATAACTTAGGAAACACAAAGCAAAGCAAGGAACATAACATTCGTCCAAGTAAAGAAACCACAATACACAGGTATAGACAACACCCAAGGAAGATCCCTTAACTGTGTTTATATAAATAATGCTACAATGTACAACATAGAAGCACAACCAACTACTTGGGGCTAATTTACAAATCAAAATTACACAAGGCACAACTTCCTATGAGAACTAACACTCCAACCTATGAAGAAACAATATGCATACCTTGTATAGGTCATGTCTTCTTCTTCTTTTCACTCATCTAGTGTAATTCACCCTAGTGTGCCTAACCCTAAACTTAACACAACTGCATAGCTCCTTTACACTCCTTGTGAATGGCCAATTACTTATTCTTTAACACTTTTGAGGCATCCTCCTTTTATATAAGACTTTCCTTGCACTTGCAATCCCCTTCACTCTAATGTGGACCCAAGTGTCATATGTTAGTTTGCCTCCTTTGGTGACTTGTTTGCCAATGTCTATGCAAGTTGGACCAAGTCCATCCAGGTTCATCCAATCTGTCCAAAATTTGTCTAACTATGCCAGAGTGTGCTCAAGTATCTCTAAAGGTGTGTCCAATGGCTAAGGTATGTTTATCCCCTTAGCCTCACACATTTTTCTCGTGCACTCAAGGTGTCCCAACTCATATTAAGGAAACATTGAATAGTTCACCACTTCATCCATTGATCGGGTGGACAATGTATGTCATTGTATCCTTATGTGACAACTCTCCACACACACCTAGACAACACGCTTACTGTCATCCATACACGGAGGCATTAGAACCAAGATCAATTAAAAAAATTATCTTACATTTCTAGTATTGGATGTTTGTGGGACAATATTTGACTTCTAAAATCTATGGAGATGTAAATACCTTACCCCTCTCTAGATTTGAAATTATGAGATCTATTAAAAAAAACATATGTTCTTACTCATTAGAACCACTCAAATTATATCTTATACAAAACATATAATTAAAATATTCTATTTAAAATAAAAATTAATTGAGGAAACATTTTTATTTACTCTACACATTTTGTTGTGTAAAGTATGTAAAGAAATATAGTAATTTCATATTCACAATTAAAACATAAATGTTTATAAAAGATAACAAACTAATAATTATTAATATATTTTAAAATTAAATAGAATATTTTATGTAAAGTATGTAAAGGAATAGTTAGTAATTTCGTATTCACGATTAAAACATAAATGTTTATAAAAGATAACAAACTAATAATTATTAATATATTTTAAAATTAAATAGAATATTGTAATGTAATAAGATAATTATCATTATTTATTAATATTATTTTATCATTACTATAATTGTATATAATACTATTTTGAAAAATAAAATATATTTATTAAAGACCTTCATCATGGTTAAAATGTTTAATTATATTTAATTCATAATATGTAAAATGTTTAATTTTCTTTATAAGTTTGTGTTTAAAAAGTACTTACCAATTTTGCAAGCACATGACTGTCTCATAGACAAAGTAAATGCATAAAACAATATTGTGAATCTTGGACAGAAGCAAAGGCACGATTTATTTTGGTATAATTTAAAATAGTTTTTAATTGTTTAAGTGTGAAGGAAATAACAGTTTTTTAGCTATTTAATTTTTGAATTAAAAGAAATGTTGTTTTATAAACAAGGGTTTCATATATCAATTTGGTATGGTTTGACAGTGATCTTAAAAATAGATTATTATTATTATAGGTTCTATGTTATTCAACAATACTTATTATAAACTCATCATTATTTATGAGAATTGAAAAGAAGTGGAATTATGAAAATTAAAATCAGGTGGGAAAGATAACAATTATTCTTCTAACCATCTAAACTAAACCCAATTAACTAAAAAAACATAAATTATATAGAATTACGGATATCAACATAATTTCCAGAGAATCATAATTTGCACAACGACCCGACGTACATGTATAGCAATATTGTCTCCATCAATGATCGCTTATGATCGTTGTACAGTGCGTTGCAATAGATAATTTGCCCTTTAATTCATTCAGCCGACCGCTGCGCTGCCTGGGTATCTATCCAAATATATATTGCTTGTAGCAGAATGTTCTGGCCGGAGTTTAAGTGATCAATCAGATAGTGAATCTGTGAGTATTTTAATTTCCTGGAGCAAATCATGATATAAGACAACAACTTAAACCCAACACTTATTTAAGGCCAAGGATAATGCCACAGTCAGTAGATGCAATCCTTATTAATGTAGCGACCAGAGGTGATGGCGAATCTGTGAGTATTTTAATTTCCTGTCGGATGTGGGGCAAAGCATTGATTCATAAAATAACAATTTAAACCAAACACTTATCTAATGCCGAGGATAATGCCACTGTAAGTAGATGTAATACTTATTAATGTAGCGACCAGAGGTATTTCAAAGGTTTTAAAAGGCATTTTATGGAATTAATTGAATGAAACAATGAATTGTGGGCACAGAGGAGTATTGAACTACTCTTCACATTAAGTACTTTAAAATAATTTCCAGTGACGTTTGGATGGCAGTTGAATAGTAGAGCCTCGGACAAAACTGCGGCGGTGGGACGTAAAACCTTATGGGTTTCATGTTCTGGTTCAACTACTCGTTCAGGACAGACAAACGCTGTCATGGCCGGTAAGCATATCAATCTTAAACTATCAATTATGTTATGTAACAAACATGGCATTCTTATTTGAGGATATTTAGTATCTTTTATGTAACGATATAAAATGAAATGAAACAGAAATGAGCAACCAAGAGTACATGGCATGATTCATCCTTGTTTGTTATGTCTGTTTTATTCTTTTTTTAATTGCTTGAAAGACGAGGTCAGAGATTTCACATGGGTGCTGATTATAGTTATCAAGACCGTTGAGTATGTCAAACATTTCTGAATCATCGGTTATTTTATGCTATATATATGTACATAGTTACAGTGAAACAATGAAAAAGAAAGTTTACTAAGATGGGGTTATATTTTATTGGATATATTGATACAATGAAAAAGAAAGTGGATTAAGATGGGGATATTACAGTCTATAATGATTAACAATATGTATTTCTATTTCTTTTTTAAGAGGTTACAAGTTCAAATTTAAACATGTACATAGATACAGTGAAACAATGAAAAAGAAAGTTTACTAAGATGGGGTTATATTTTATTGGATATATTGATACAATGAAAAAGAAAGTGGATTAAGATGGGGATATTACAGTCTATAATGATTAACAATATGTATTTCTATTTCTTTTTAAGAGGTTACAAGTTCAAATTTAAACATCGGTTATTTTATGCTATATATATGTACATAGTTACAGTGAAACAATGAAAAAGAAAGTTTACTAAGATGGGGTTATATTTTATTGGATATATTGATACAATGAAAAAGAAAGTGAATTAAGATGGGGATATTACAGTCTATAATGATTAACAATATGTATTTTTATTTCTTTTTAAGAGGTTACAATTTCAAATTTAAATGGATACATGTAAAATGATGTGAGTCACTTTTTACTTTGATTCAATTTTAATTTAAAATATATTTATAATCTATTAAGTAAAGATATTTAAATATATTTTTATTTATTTTTTATTTTAAGTTTCATAAGTAAAAGTTGATTTGAGAGATAATAATTAATATCATTATTACTAATTAAAAGAAAAAATTATTTTCCATTTTTAAAGTTAATCCAAAATAATAATTGTTACATTTGTTTTCTCTTCTTTTCAATATGAGCAATCCACCACCTATTCCAAAAAGAAAGAAGAGAGATGCCAAAATCCAAATAGAGTTAGAATCGTTAGAAAAATGGAGTGAAGAAAGAGACTTAAAACTCCAACTAGAGCTAGAGGCAATGATTGATACACAAATTAAAGATACCATTCAAACTCAAATAGAGGATAGATTCTTAGGGTTCAAGAGTGAATGGCACACAATGAAGGATACGATTCAAGAAATGAAAAAAAATAAACAATCAACCCACGAAAGAGGGGTTGACGAAAATCACACCTTGAGAGATAGGATTAAAGAGCTAGAAGAAAAACTAACCAACAATTTGACCCTTGATAATATGGAAAACAAATTGGATGTCAAACCCATCAAAGAGGAAATGAATAAGTTAATCGAACTGGACCATGAGTGTAACAAAAGAGCCTTGAACCTCATAATTTTTGGTATAAAAGAATAACAAGAGGAGGATACACTAGCAATAGTAAAAGAATAATTAATTAATAAATTACAAATTGATACAACTTACCTTGTAGAAGCAAAGAGGCTAGGAAAATAATTGATCACAAAGATAGGTTGATCTGTGTCAAAATAAGTTGTAATGACCATAAATATAATATACTTAGTAAATCACCCCAGATGGGGTGACACGTTACGATCATGTGCCACGTCCCATATGGCCTGGCTAGGCCATAAATAAGGATGGTCGGCTCCCATCCCCTCGACATTAAGAATGGGAGCCAGCCATAACTACAAGCCCACAACCATGAGACCTTTCACTCATGCGAACAACCAAACGACCATCAAATTCAATGTTTGGAAGGCGTTCATAGAAGTCGTACTGTCGCACCTTCTGATTTTTATCCACCTCTGCATTTTCCTTTTTCATTTCATTTTTGGTTCGCACTAGGCTAGCAGTCTACAGCTTGGGAATGTCCATTGCTACATCCACCATGAATTTTCCATTAGCTTCGTCCTCACGATGCCCAGGGACCGTGGAAAGCCATGTCGCGACCCATCCTGGTACACCCTGGCTACAAGGCATAAACAGTTGAAAGAACTCAAGCGGGCCCTCTCAATTGCTCTCACCCAAAGAGCTCGGCTTCCTTGCAGCGATGATAGAGAAAGAATGGCCTGGTCACCTCCAACAATTTTCGTGGAGGAGGTCATCCTAGAAGAAGCCATCCAGATCCCTCCGGAAAATATTCTCTTCACAGGGTGAGAGCCTCCAATTATCCTCCCTAGGGATGAAATTTGGGAAGATACAATGGTAAACAACATGGCTTCACCAATGGATGATTTCTCCATCTATTACATTGAGGAGAAAATCTCAGACAAGTACCTTCAAATGGCCCGGAATGAATTACTCTCGGAGGACCTTGATCCACTCACATTCTTAGAACGCAAACCCAGGAGCAGAGGGACGGGAGCAGAGGGAGGGATTCAGGAGCGGAGCATGACAACAAGACACCAGGAGGACACGATGGATGGAACGTGGGATACAACAGAGGATGGACACCAAGAGGATGTGATGGATGGGCACATGTCGAAGGAGGGTGGCGAGGTCCTTGCGCCACCTCCTATTCCAACACCCTCAGATCAGTGGTGTTTCCCTCCGCCCTTCTTCCACCCATACCAACTTAATTTGGTGCTCGATTTGAGGCGCCAAATGGAAGACCAGGCCTACTGTGGCGCACTCATGAGCCAATGCATGGATATTCTCTATGAGGATTTCTCTGACGCACCAACAAAGAAAATATGTCTGACGTGCACAAGACTCTATGCCCTGCCAGCTCGGAATGAGATGCCCAGTGAAGAACCCAACAATGAAGACCTCAATGGGTAATAGCATGGCTAGATTTTCCTTCTGGTTTTGGTTAGTTGCTCAGCTCCTATTGGGGGTTATGTCTCTTAAAACTCCTCTTTTATGTTTAGTTTCTTTTTTAGTTTCAGTTGTCATGGAAAATTCTGTAGATTATGGACCGCCACTTGTCCTGGTCCTCCGAGCAGGGAAAATGGCAGTCTGCCTATTTTGACATGGTCATCTAGAGATGCCAACTGTTTCGGTTTCCTCTTTTTGGTAGAACAACTGGAAACCCAAGGACAAATGTATATTTTGTTACGATATAATATAAAAGATCCTCTCTCTCTTTTTTACTTAAAAAAAAAACATACTTAGCAAATCTTCAATCTTAAAAGGGTTAGGAATATTTATAAATGAAGACCTCATTTCCAAACACCAAGTTGAATTAAGGAAGGGAGTTCAATAGGTAAAAGAAGTGAGGAAAGAAGAAAAATAGGAAATAATTAGAAATTGAAAAACTATTGTTAAGGATAGAGACCAGAAGGATAATAATAAATAGGAATTTGAGACACTCAGGATCCTCTTTTGGAACTGTTGTGTCTTTCTATGGTGCAAAGGTCCTATAATAAGCTGGATACCGAGTGATATTGATATTATCTCTCTAGTTGAAACTTGGAAGCATGAGGCGTCTAAGGTCCCTAACATAGAAGGATTTGTCTTGTAGTTGACATGGAACAAAAAATCCCACCATAGAGGGATAGGAGGTATAGTTTGTTATATTAGAAAGAGAAATTGTCCTCACATTCAACTTCATAAGATTGACCCTCTCAATCAATACATTTGGATAGAAATTACACACCAATGCTATGAAGATGTTTATAGAAATTTTTTATTTTGTAAATATTAATTCTACTTTTTATAAGAAAAATAATCTAGATAACAATTGTCCCTATTGTTAGCACTTCGTAAATCTGTTTGGCTGATAAACAGACAATGAAGATAAATTTTTAAATCGACTTTGAGACCCGAAACTAGCCTTTCATATCTGGAGAGGGCTCTCTCGGAAATGGCGCGGTCTCTGCGCAGGATATGACTTTGAAAACAATGGCTAGATTTAACACCTATGATATAATGAGTCCTGGTTACATTGATGCAAGAAAGTAAGACTTGGGCTATTGATTCGATCTGAAGAAGAGACGGGACAAATGAGTCAGTGACTGAACTCAAGAGGATAAGGTTAGGCAAGCAACAACCTTCAGTGTAAAATCATAGTGTGTGGCGGGAGAAATTACAGGAAGTAACTCATGAGCATCGTTGTGGATGAATTCCGAGTTAGCTTTAAAGGAAAACATTTTGTCTAAGTGGTGTGAACAAGGGGCGTTGTACAAAGAATCCACAGGTTCGATAATTCGTTCTAAAATAGATAGAAAGAGATATGAAATAAAGATAACAGGAAATCACATATGCAAAGAAAGAAACACAATACATCCAACTATCACAACTAGAATATTTTCATCAAGTCACAGGAACTTTGCATTAAATTCCGATTAAAACTCAGATTACACACAATAGCCATTGTCTACCAAATTTTCCAACCAACCTCGTTTACATGAAAATGATCCCCATATATAGAAAGGAAATGTCACCCTTGTATTCTAGGGTCAAAATACACCCTCCTAGCATCATGGATACATTTTATTTGAAAGAGAACAATAACTTCAATGGATTCACTAAAAATAGAAAACCCAACTTTGCCAAATCATAATCATAACCGAAATATTCTTTACAGTCATTGATCATGATCAAAATTTGACCATATGGATGTGATTATTCATCATGTGTATTTCTAGACACTATGTCACCCTTTCACAACAAATCTTCTATGCAACAATAACCTACAACAAAAAACAGAGCGGATTTCGCAGCAAACTAGGAAAATAGGCATTAAAGATTACACCATATCTCACTGAAAAAAAACTATTTTTCAAAACTGAGAGAGGTATTTTTATTTAAGACTATTATAAATAAAAAAATATCTCAGTTTCTTGGAATTGATCTCCAGTTGTCCAGAATACGTGTCTCAAAAACATGTCTCGGACAAGATATCACGAAAAATGAAAAATAGGGCTCAAATATTTCTTCGAATATCCCAAACCATGACACATTTTGCAAATCAAAGAGAGATTTTTATTATTTGGTTGGTCCTCGACAAAAAACACTCGAGGATTTTTAAAATTCCTCTCCAGTTGTTCATAAATTGATCTTGACATTGGCCACTAAAACAATAATTTGCGCAGTGCGCCTTGTAGCATGTGCACGGGAAAATTCACTATGTGACAACATCCTATGCGTGACAACCCACTGCGCGACGAAATCCACTGCGTGCAAACATCCTATGTGCGACAACCTTCTTTTCACGACAACATCCTCTGCATGACAACATCCTCTGTGTGACGACATTCTCTACGTGACAACATTCTCTGCGTGACAACATCCTCTACGTGGTGCGCAGTGAATTTTGTAGCGCGTAGTTTTAAATGGAAATGAGAAAAAATAAATGATAAGCTTCCTTTTGAAAATGACCCTTGGAGAGGTTAGATGCTTCTAGTCAAAAAAACAATATGGGTGCTAACACGCATGACTTTGCAAATTGTTGACAAACTTATAACCTTAGCTATGAAAGTCGTGACCACAAATGGCTCCAACGGGGATGCTATCCTCCCT
>ML797991.1:47838-59840 GCA_009831015.1 Picea engelmannii | reverse complement strand
AAAAACATTGAGACTATTTGCCACCTCCAAAAAAAAATGCGAATGAATCCTCCAGAACGTGCATAAAACAACAATCATGTTTCACCCCTTCCACTACATCCTTGTTTTCATGTAATTTAACCTGTTGATTACCACAAAAGGCTAAAAAATATGTTGAGACTACTGGAAATAACAATCTTCCGAATAACAAGACAATGTTGGCTAAAATGAAACCCCTAGTGGTAAGAAATCCATATCTAACACTGACGTTGATTAACCATCATATTTATTTCCAAGATGATAGTTGATCATAGGATGCAAATCTGAGCTGAAATACCCTTCCATGTAATCAACAACAGGGTCATTAAAGGTATGAGAAGGTTGTTGGTCCTCTTTACTGATAAAAATTTGCTCATATAGAACAATGTAACTATGAATGCAGTTAGGCTTCAGTGCTTCCTCGGTTATCTCATGATCCGCTTTCAACAATTCAAAGGAAGGAAAGCATAATGGAAGATAACTTTCATTGGAAAGTCCATTGCTTTCTTCATATTCAACATCATGCCTAGAGGATTTATGATTTGAAACATTATGAACATTTTTCTTCAACAATTTGAACGATGCAAAACACAATGGAAAAGTTATTTCACCTAATTCAAAACCTTCTCCATTTTCTTCATTGTTGTCATATGCATATTTTTCAATTTCTTTGAATTTCTCAGCACACTCATTTTCAGATTCATCTTCCACCAATGGTTATAATTTTGAAATGATAAAACCTTCCATATAACAAGCAACTGGGTCATTAAACACATGAGAAAATTGTTGCAATTTCTTGTCAATTGTTTCCCATGAATCAGTGTGATTTTGTATCAGCACACATTCCTTTGCCTCAGTGATGATCTTTAAATTTTATTTCAACAATTTAAATGAAGCAAAGCATAAAGGTAAAGATTTTCCTTCAGTTGATTCAATACTTTATTCATATTCTTCTTTGTAACTGTGATATGTAGGTTGATTGCTCTCATTACACTGTTGAAAATGAACATTTTCTGATACTGAACATGTAGTTCGTTGTTCTAGGATGTCAACATCATAATCATCATAATATTCATCATATAAAGACAAATCAACAACATCTGCAATGTCATCTAACAAGGAAAAACTTGGGACATCAACCTGCTCTTCAACAACCTGATTTGCAAACTCATTTTCTTGAATGTCTACAAATGAATACATAAAACAATTGACCTCGTTCTTATCATGGGATGGATCAGAAGCTAAATTAGTACCTTCTTTTTCAATAAGTGGAATATAATCCTTTGCAAAATCATCATCCTTTAAAGCTTCAAGAGGACATATGAAATTATTAACCCTCTTCTCAAGATTCAAATCAACTGTTCTTTGTTCATATTCATTTTCATGTTCTTTAGCATCCAACTCCTCATATAGAATCTGTTTACATGCTTGAATATTTTCTTCAACTTCCTGAGCATTGTTGAACATCTGCTGCAAAGACATAGACTTCTTATCCATCAAAATAAAAGATAAGTCTGATTGGAAGGTTGTTACATAATGGAGAATGACAACAACTTTAGGTGGTTGGACTTCTTTAGGCAATTTATAATAAAGACTAGCAGAAATCCTACTAAAATTTGAGATGGTTTTATATTTCATTCTTCTCATGGAATAAAACTCTGAAAGGAGTAGATCCCATGAATTTCTCTCACCCGAAAATCTACGAAAAGATTCTCTTAGTTCATCCCACGAGCTAATCAAATGAGGCTGCAAATGCCTAAACCATGCTTTGGAATCTCCTTGTAAGGACTGATAAAAGGCCCTCATAGACAAATGATCATGTTCAATCTCAAAAAGATCTATAAAATGCTCAAATATTTTAATATGTTTTTTAGCTGAATTTCCATCGAGCTCTCCATTGAACCTAGAAAGGTACTTATAATGTTTAAGAGGAAAGTCACGAAGGATGGAAGGAAATTTAAGAGGATTGTATCTTTCTTGAATCTTGGAGGGTACAGGATTAAGAACAGAAGGTACAAGCTCATCTTTGGTTTCATTAATCTCACAAGAATGTTAATGAACATCATATGGTTCAGAGAGAGGATCTTGGTGAATATCGTCTATACAAGAAGGAGGTATACCTACAGTGTGCAATGAAGGATATACAAGGGTAAATCTCTGGGATTCTTTTGAATACAGTAAGTGAAGAAATATTCTTTTGAAAAACTCAGGAAAGGACCAGAAGATATTGGTAAAATAGAAAAGTACTTCTTGAACTAAACTTAATATCGAGTACCTTATTTTTCCATACTGCTCTTCCATATTTCTATCAACAGGTCTCATTCTCCAGTGGAGTCTTTGAATCACATTTGAAGCTTGATTAGAGTCACCATGAAAACTTTAGATATGGATTCTTCTACCAGTGGAATCACCTTCAACTAATTTTCTGATGTGTGGAGTCGCCAGAGGAGAAATACAACCAGTATGTGCCTAAGTGTTTACTACTCTCAGATCTTAGAACTGCAACAATGTCGTTCTTCCCAGGGAAAGTTTTATTCAATTCCATCCCCGACAACGATGCCAGAATGTTAGCACTATGTAAATTTGTTTCGCTGATAAATAGACAACGAAGGTAACTTTTTCAACCAACTTTGAGACTCGAAACTAGCCTTTCGGATCTGGAGAGGGCTCTCTCGAAAATGGCGTGGTCTCCGCGCAGGATATGAATTTGAAAATAATGGCTAGATTTAACACCTATGATATAATGGGTTCTGGTTACATTGGCGTAGGAAAGTAAGACTTAGGCTATGGGGTTGATCTAAGGAAGAGACATGACAAATGTCTCAGTGACTGAACTCGAGGGGATAAGGCTAGGCGAGAAACAACCTTCAATGTAAAATCATAGTGTGTAGCGGGAGAAATTATAGGAAGTAAATCAAGAGCGTCGTTGTGGATGAATTAAGAGTTAGCTTTAGAGGAAATTTTTTTGTCTAAGTGGCACGAACAAGGGGCGTTGTATAGCGAATCCTAGGAATGAAATAGACAGAAAGAGATATGAAATAAATATAATAGGAATGACCATACGCAAATAAAGAAGCACAATACATCCAAATGTTACAACTAGAATCTTTACATCTAGTCACAATACCTTTGCATTAAATTCCAACCAAAACTCAGATTACATACAATAGCTATCATCTACCAAAATTTCCAACCAACCCCGTTTACATGAAAATGATCCCCATGTATATAAAGGCAATTTCACCCTTAGATTCTAGGATCGAACTACTCCCTCCTAGCATGATGGATCTATTTTCTTTGAAAGAGAACAATAACTTCAATGGATTCACTAAAAATAGAAAACCTGACTTCGCCAAATCATAATCGTAATTCAAATATCATTTACAATCATTGATCATGATAAAAATTCGACCATATGGTTGCTATATGTAATAATGTTCATTTTTGGACACTTTGTCACCCTTGCACAACAAATCTACTATGCAATAGTAACCTACAACAAAAAACAGAACGGATTTCGCGGTAAACTGGGAAAATAGGCGTTAAAGATTACATCATATATCACTAATAAAAAACTATTTTCCAAAACTGAGAGAGGTTTCTGTATTTAAGATCGCTATAAATAAACAAATTTATCGGTTTCTTGGAATTGATCTCTAGATGTCCGGAATATCTGTCTCAAAAACATGTCTCAGACAGGAAATCATGAAAACTGAAAAAATAGGGCTCTAAGATTCCTTCGAATATCCCAAACCATGGCACATTTTGCTAATATGAGAGAGTTTTTTATTACTTGGTTCTTCCTCGACAAAACCCTCTCGGGGATTTTCAAAATTCCTCTCGAATTGATCAGAAATTGATCTTGAAGTTGACCACTAAACCAATAATTTGCGCAGTGCGACCTGTAGCATGTGCACAGGAAAATCCACTGCGTGACAGCATCCTATGCGCAATATCCCACTACGTGACAACATCTTGTGCGTGGCAACCTTCTTTGCGCGACAACATCCTTTGTGCGAAAACATCCTATGTGCGACGACATTATCTATGCAACAACATCCTCCGATGAAATTCTTTGTGCAACAACATCCTCTACATGACAACATCCTCTACGCGACAACATCCTCTGTGCAGTGTACAATGAATTTTGCAGTGCATAGTGAATTTTGTAGCTCGCAGTTGCAAATGGAAATGGGAATAAATAAATGATAAGCTTCCTTTTGAAAATGACCCTTGGAGATGTTAGATGCTTCAGTCAACAAAAAAATATGGGTGCTAACATGCATGACTTTGCAAATTGTTGAAAAACCTATAACCTTAGCTATGAAAATCATGGTTCTAACAGCTAGCTCCAACGGGGATCTTATCTGCCCTGTGAGGTAGCAAAGAATAGTAGACCAGGTGCCAATCTATTAGGCTTCTCCCAAACTCAACTTTCCAACTCTAACTTGTAACCTGCATCCGCTGAAAACCCAAAACTGTATATGCTCCAAACTGAAATCTGAAACTAATATGAAAATAAAAACTGCAAATTGCTAAAAGAAATGCTCGTAGTACCGAGCTTATTCGCACTCCTACCTACCCTAACTACCGAAAAGGATGTCAATCAAGTGAAATCAAAATGCCAATGCAACCATGCAAGCACTTTATCCACTTTTTGCTTTCTTTGCACATGCTTTCTCCAAATCTTGTTTACCGATAAGTCATTCAAAAATTTATCTATAAATTCAAATCTCAAAAAATAAAAAACACTGAGATTGTTTGTCGCCTCCAAAAAAACAACAAATGGATCCTCCGGAACATGCATAAAACAACAATCATGTTTCACCCCTTCCACTACATCCATGTTTTCATGTATTTTAACCTATTGATTACCACAAAAGGCTGAAAAATATGTTGAGACTACTGGAAATAACAATCTTTTGAATAAGAAGACAGTGTTGGCTGAAATGAAACCCCTAGTGGCAAGAAATCCATATCTAACACTGACATTGATTAACCTTCATATTTATTTCCCAGCTGATAATTGATCACGGGCTGCAAATCTGAGATGAAATACCCTTCCATGTAATCAACAACAGGGCCATTAAAGGTATGAGAAGGTTGTTGGTCCTCTTTACTAATAACAATTTGCTCATGTAGAATAGTGTCACTATTATTGCAGTCAGACTTCAGTGTTTCCTCTATTATCTCATGATCTGCTTTCAACAATTCAAAGGAAGAAAAGCATAATGGAAGATAAATTTCATTGGCAAGTCCATTGATTTCTTCATATTCAACATCATGCCTAGAGGATTTATGATTTGAAACATTATTAACATTTTTCTTCAGCAATTTGAAGGATGCAAAATACAATGGAAAAGTTCTTTCACCTAATTCAAAACCTTCTTCATTTTCTTCACTGTTGTCATATGCATATTTTTCAATTTCTTTGTATTTCTGAACACACTCAATTTAAGGTTCATCTTCGATCAACAACTGTAATTTTGAAATGATAAAACTTTCCATATAACAAGCAATAGGGTCATTAAACACATGAGAAGATTGCAATAATTTCTTGTCAATTGTTTCCCATGAATCAATGTGATTTTGCATCATCACACATTCCTCTGCCTCAATGATGATATTTAAATTTTCTTTCAACAATTTAAATGAAGCAAAGCATAAAGGTAAAGAATTTTCTTCAGTTGATTTAGTACTTTCTTCATATTCTTTTTTGTAACTGTGATATGTAAGCTAATTGCTCTCATTACACTACTGAAAATGAACATTTTCTGATTGAGATCATGTAGCTGGTTGTTCTAGGAATTCAACATCATAATCGTCATCATATTCATCATATAAAGACAAATAAACAACATCTTCAATGTCATCTAACAAGAAAAAACTTGGGACATCAACCTGCTCTTCAACAAGTTGATTTGCAAACTCATTTTCTTGATTGTCTACAAATGAATACATAAAACAATTGACCCCATGGTTATCATGGGATGCATCGGAAGCTAAATTAGTACCTTATTTTTCAATAAGTGGAATATAATCTTGTGCAAAATCATCGGTGTTTAAAGCTTCAAGAGGACATCTGAAATCATTAAGCCTCTTCTCAAGATTCAAATCAATTGTTATTTGTTCATATTCATTGTCATGTTCTTTAGCATCCAACTCATTTTGAATCTCTTTACATTCTTGAATATTTTCTTCAACTTCCTGAGCATTGTTGAACATCTTCTGCAAAGTCATAGACTTCCTCTCCATCAAAAGAAAATATAAGTCTGATTAAAAGGTTGTTACATAATGGAGCATGGCAGGAACTTTAGGAGGTTGGAATTCTTTAGGCAGTTTATAATAAAGACTAGCAAACCTCCTACTAAAATTTGAGATGGTTTAATCTTTCATTCTTCTCATGGCACAAAACTATGAAAGGAGTAGATCCCATGAATTTCTCTCACCCCAAAATCTATAGAAATCTTCCCTTAGTTCATCCCACAAGCGAATCAACTGAGGCTGCAAATGTCTGAACCATGGTTTGGAATCTCCTTGTAGGGACTAAGAAAAGGCCCTCATAGACACATCATCATGTTCAATCTCAAAAATATCTATAAAATGCTCAAAGATTTGAACATGTTTTTCAATTGAATGTCCATTGATCTCTCCATTGAACCTAGGAAGGTACTTATAATGTTTAAGAGGAAATTCTTGAAGGGTGGAAGGAAATTTAAGAGGATTGTATCTTTCTTGAATCTTGGAGGGTACATGATTAAGAACAGAAGGTACAAGGTCACCTTTGGTTTCATTAAGCTCACAAGAATGATCATGAACATCATATAGTTCAGAGGAAGGAGCTTGGTGATTTTCATCTATACAAGAAGGAGGTATACCTACATTTTTCAATGAAGGATATACAAGGGTAGATCTCAAGGATTCATTTGAACACAGTAAGTGAAGAAATATTCTTTTGAAAAATGCAGGAAAGGATAAGAAGATATTGATAAAACAAAAAAGTACTTCTTGATCTAAACTTAATCTCGATTACCTTATTTTTCCATACTGCTCTTCCATATTTTTGTCAACAGGTCTCATTCTCCAGTGGATTCTTTGAATCGCATTTGAAGGTTGATTGGAATCACCATGAAAATTTTGGCTCTGGATTCTTCTGCAAGTGGGATCACCTTCAACTGATTTTCTGATGTGTGGAGACGCGAGAGCAGAAATACAACCAATATGTGCATAAGTGTTTGTTTCTCTCAGACCTTAGAACTGCAACAATGTCGTTCTTCCCAGGGAAAGTTTCATTCAATTCTGTCCCCGGCAATGATGCCAGAATTTTAGCACTTTGTAAATCTGTTCGGTTGATAAACATATGACAAAGGTAAATTTTTCAACCAACTTTGAGACCAGAAACTAGACTTTCGAATCTGGAGAGGTCTTTCTCGAAAATGGCGCGGTCTCTGCGCAAGATATGACTTTGAAAACAATGGTTAGATTCAACACCTATGATATAATGGGTTTTGGTTACATTGGCGCAGGAAACTAAGACATGGGATATGGGGTCGATCTGAGGAAGAGACAGGACAAATGACTCAGTGACTGAACTCGAGAGGATAAGGCTAGGAGAGAAACAAACTTCAATGTAAAAGTGTATTTTGTGGCAGTAGAAATTACAGGAAGTAACTCAGGAGCGCCACTGTGGATGAATTCAGAGTTAGCTTTAGAGGAAAACATTTTGTCTAAGTGGCGCGAACAAGAGACATTATACAACGAATCTGCAAGTTCGATAATTCGTTCTAAAATAGACAAAAAGAGATATGAAATAAAGATAACATGAAAGAACATGTACACAAAGAAAGAAGCACAATAAATCCAACTGTTACAACTAGAATCTTTTCATCAAGTCATAAGACCTTTGCATTAAATTCCGGTCAAAACTCAGATTACATACAATAGCTATCGTCTACCAAATTTGCCAACCAACCCCATTTACATGAAAATGATCCCCATATATAGAAAGGCAATGTCACCCTTGGATGTTAGGCTCGAACTACTCTGTGTTACCATCATGGATCCATTTTCTTTGAAAGAGAACAATAACTTCAACGAACTCACTAAAAATAGAAAACCTGACTTTTCCATATCATAATCGTAACCGAAATATTCTTTACAGTCATTGATCATGATCAAAATTCAACCAAATGGTCGTTATTAGTCATCATGTGCATTTATGGACACTCTGTCACCCTTGCACAACAAATATGCTACACAACAATAACCTACAACAAAAAGATTTCACAACAAACTAGGAAAATAGGTGTTAACGATTACATCATATATCACTAATAAAAAACTATTTTCTAAAACTGAGAGAGTTTTTTGTATTTAATATCATTATAACTAAAAACCTCTCTTGGTTTCTTGGAATTGATCTCCAACGGTCCAGAATACATGTCTCAAAAACATGTCTCGGACAGGAAATCACGAAAACTGAAAAATAGGGCTCAAATATTGCTTTGAATCTTCTAAACCGTGACACATTTTGCAAATATGAGAGAGGTTTGTATTATTTGGGTTTTCCTCGACAAAACCCTCTCGATGATTTTCAAAATTCATCTCCAGTTGGTGACAAATTGTTATTGAATTTGACCACTAAACCAGTAATTTGCACAGTGCGACTTGTAGCCTGTGCATAGGAAAATCCACTGTGTGACACCATTCTATGCACAAAATCCCACTACGCGACAACATATTATGTGTGACAACCTTCTTTGCACAAAAACATCCTCTGTGCGACATCATCCTCTATGTGACGACATTCTCTGCGCGACAACATCCTCTATGCAACGACATTCTCTACATGGCAACATCCTCTATGTGGTGCGAAATGAATTTTGCAGCATGCAGTTGCAAATGGAAATGGGAATAAATAAATGATAATATTCCTTGTGAAAATGACCCTTGGAGATGTTAGATGCTTCCAGTCACAAAAACAATATGGGTGCTAACATGAATGACTTTTCACATTGTTGACAAACCTCTAACCTTAGCTATGAAAATCATGGTTCTAACACCTATAATAATTTAGAACAAGATATTTATAGCTTCAAAATTGAAGGTAATATCCTCCTTCTATGAGACATTAATGCTAGGACTGCAACTAAACAAGCTACTATTTTAAGTACTGATTCCAACCATAGTCCTTTATGGCTAGATGAGGACCTTGTTTTATCTAATAGTTACAAAAGAAGATCTGAAGACCTAATTGAGAGTTTGTTTGGTACGGAGTTGGTCAAGCTCTACAACTCTCAAGACCTAATAATTTGCAATGGAGTAATGAAGTGGCCAAACTCCAACCAGATGACTTGTATTCATGGGCTAGGTAGTAGTGTTGTAGATTATGTGATATGTGATATCTCCATTTCCAACCAAATAACAACTTTTGACCTTTTAAATGACCATGATCCTAACTCTGATCATAAAACTTTAACCCTAACTCTAAACTTTTCCATGCATAGGAGCGCCATTGAAGAGAATTATGATAATCAAAGGAATTTGCACTTTGACAAAAGTAAATTTGACATTTTCTTAAAGGATTTAAATAGTAAATTAAGTCTCCTAACTTATAAGGATAACATTGAAGAACTCTATCATAATTTTACAACTACCCTTTCCACTTCTATTGACAAGTTCTCTTTCGAGGTGACCTATAAAAAGAACAATAGAACAACCAACACTTGGTATGATAAAGAATGAAAAATTAAAAAGAAATCCATTAGGGATGCTTCTAATGAGTCCTTAAAACTCGATAAGTTCAATACGTACAAATCCTTAATTAAAAGGAAAAAAATGTACTATATCAATTAAAGGAAAGAGAAAATTTCAAAACTATATAAGCTGGATCCTAAAAGGTTCTGGAGCCAAATTCTAAAGCACAATACTAAAGAAAATAATAGGATTCCCTTAAGGGACTAAAATTCCTACCTTAAAAGTCTTTACGAGTTCCCTAATTCCATGGACACCATTCATATTATCCCTACAAAGGAAGAAGTTTTTTATTTATATGACATAGAGTTCGGGGTTAAGCGATTTGCAAATGGGAAAGCTAAGGACATTGAAGGCTACCAAGATGAAATTTTTAAAATCGGAGGGCCAATCCTTATCCCTCACATACATAACAATGTTATAAATGGAGAGATAAATTCCAATCATATTTCTTTAATGATCAAATTCTTTAGATAACTATAGTAGAACTTCCATTCCCCAATAATTATTATTTGGTAGCAATTCCTAGTCATTTTTATGATGACAATATGTAAGAAAAAAATCAAATAATGTATCGTTTAATCTCTCATGAATGGGTCTTGAGCCCTAAATAGGAAAGGGACTCATGCCATAACAAGGAATGGGTCTTGAGCCCTAAACAAGGATGGGTCTCAAGCCATAACCATAAATTCTTCTCAGGATTAATGTTCATGGTCAAGGGAGGGAAAAGAACAACCTGAAGGCCTGAACATATCTTCTCAATATCAAACATCATCAACGTGTCTTGAAACCACCACATGCCACCCTTTTATGGTATCTTTGACCTACTAGAGGGACATAAGAACCATGATTTAACCACATTGTATTCCCTAAAAGGGAATGTGTCTTAGGCCCACACAACAACATGGCCAAGGTTCTTTACCAATATATGTGGGCTGCAAGTTCCATGAGCAAGTTTTGTGTGGTAAAAATGGATCTTGAAGATGAAACATGGTCAATAAAGGGAAACAATGGGATTAAGTCCTAAATGAACTTTCTTGAACTCAAAATCCATGGTCAGAGGAGGATACAATTTATATCTTGGACTTTAAATGTAGCATATCAAGTTCAATTTCCATGAATAACACCTATAAACCACAACACGAGCTCTCTCTACATCATCTTTAGCATTAAAATTTGATACATATGCTATCAACATGTTTTACACATTGAGGATGTGTTTCAAGGCCTTGATTATGGTCAAGGAATGAAAACAGGCGCTTGAGGATATTGTTGACTTTTCTTCGGCTAAAAAGTCATAAATGAGTCATTCAACCAATACATGAGTTCCTTGTAGGGGTTATTTATAGGCCTCAAAGTGGATAGAAGGGTGAATCTGAATAACCTTTGTGCATTGGAAATGGGTCTTACATGGTCAAGGGAAGAAACAAGGGCCTTGATCCTTAATTGAACCTTCTCAAGATCAAGCACCATAAATAACACCTAGAAACCATGGTATGAACCCTTAGTGGAGTGTATTTATCTTAGGAGTTGGATATAAAAATCTTTAAGATGTTTTTTCACTACAAATGTTTTTCAAGGTGTTCGCCATGGTTATGTTATAAAAACAACAAACTTAGACCTATGATTGTGGACTCAATAGAGAAATAATAACCTCAATCCCTAGAGAAATTATAACCCCAATCCCTAAACATAGCTTGGGCTTAAGCACCTACAAGAAAGGCCTCACCAATGAGAGAGTTACATAAAGATGTTTAAAATGTTTATAGTTTTGAACTAGTTTTTTTTTTTTTGAAAAGTTAATGAGAGAGTTACATAAAGATGTTTAAAATGTTTATAGTTTTGAACTAGTTTTTTTTTTTTGAAAAGTTGGGTCCACACAAAGAGAATAAGTACGATAATTGAAGACATTAATGATGAAAAAAATATTAATATAGTTATTAGAGTTTGTATATAATTTACTAAATTTTAAATTTTAAATATAAAAACAAAATTTAATTTATATTTCAAATTAAAATGAATTTATATTAATTTTTTTAATATTTTTTTTTTTTTATAGTTTATATGATGAGATAAATAAACAATGTTATAAATTTAATTAATATTATGATGAAAGTTAGTATATTTGAGTAAAAATAAGAAATGGAAAAGTAATTAATATTACAAAGAAAGTCATTGTATTTGAGTCAAAATGAGGAAATAAAAAATATTATGATGAAAATCAATATATT
>ML797991.1:18519-31825 GCA_009831015.1 Picea engelmannii | reverse complement strand
ACGTAGGGAAATGGGTAGTGGAGGTAGGTGGGGTAGGAGTAATGGCATGGGGGCGTGGGATATTACGTAGGGGTGAGGTGGGGGATGAGTGGAGTGACGTGAGGTAATGGGTAGACTTAGGATTAGGATGGCTTTGTGTTATATTTGTTATTTGTTCAGGTTTTTGTTTCATGTAAATTATATTTTATGTGTTTTGTTTTTTATTTTTATTTTTGTTTTAATATTTAATATAGTTTATTACTTTGTGTTTTTTAATGTTTTATGTTTTTGTATTTTGTTTTTATTTGATATTTGTTTTTATTACATAATGTTTTATTCTATAGATTTTTTATATTTCTTTTTTAATTTTAATTGTTTTATTTTTGTTTAAATGTTTTTTATTTTTTATTTTAATTTTAATTAAACAAACTCTAACCTAACTAGTATTATTAATCATTAATTAATTAAATAATTAATGGTTAATTTATTATTAATTAACCTAACCTTTTATTAGCTAATCTAGCTTATTAAACTAACTACTAACCTAGATTTTTTAACTTAATTAATAATTGATTAATTATTAATTAATTAATAATTAATCAATTATTAAACTAGTTATTTATTAATCAATTTTTAACCTATATTAACTTTATTGCTAGCATGTTTATCCTGAGTCTATTTGCTTATGGACAAGTGAAGGTGTCGGGACAATGGAGGCTGACAAAAGATAAGGGGGGAAAGGGCGCAGTGTGTATGAAGGATGCAACAAGGTGATGGGGGATCGAGTGAAAAAGGATGGAGGGAGGAAACAGAATCACCTGAGCCAGACTTCATCATCACGAGGGAAAACGCCAAATCAACAGTCGAAGAATCGACTCGCCTATAATTATAGGACCCCAACAGGTCCCTTTCCCTTTTTAATAATTTTTTTTAAATAAACTTTTATTTTCATAATTTAATTAATTTCACATTTAAAATAGGACTATTTTTTAATTTTATGGGAATTATAATAAAATTTGTATCTATGTAAATCACTTTTTATGTGATCTTCATCGTATTATATTTCCAACTATATAAATTTTGTGCAAATCTGTCGCTCGAATCCCAAGATATGAGCTCGTGAAATTGAGTTGTCACGCGGGCCCATTAAAAATGCAACTGGATAATATTTTAATTTCTAAGAAAAAATTATCATCTTTCAGTGCTTGAAACCTTTACCATCATCGTCTACATAAAAATACCTTTCCAACTGTATAAAATTTACATGAATCTGACATCCATAGCTCAAGTTATGGCCTCCGCAAGATCAACGCTCAGCCACCGTCGATCAAATTTGATGGGAAAATGTGGGCCCTTGGATGAATTTCGTTCTTCCCTTCATAAAATTTGAATTTTGGGTTTAAAATTCTATCCCACATGAATTGGGATATTATATTCTTCATGATATATAATACTAAGTGTTTGATACACTTAGCAAGAAACATGAGAAGAGAAGAAATTATGGATCTTGGAGGATTCGACCCTTGGAAAATTGTCGAATAAAATAATAATTTTTTGGAATCTCATCATCGTCCACTTCACACCCAGTCACAATGATGAGTCATCCAATAATATCATTCCATGTATCTCAAATTTTATGTTTCCACATGTCTCCAATGTTGAGTTTCCATGTGTCTCGACCTCATTCATTGGCATGTGTCATATTATCATTCGTTGGTTTTCATGCCTTGGAATAGATTTGAGAATTTGGCTAAGTATGGGAGATGGGACGAGAGGGGATGAGAGAAAATTCAAAGATAAAACTTTTCATGAACCAGGGAACCCGCGAACCTGTGCTTGTATAGATGATAAAAAATGAACTAAGGGTAGAGGAACGGTCGGTCGAACTCGCATGCAAGAGGAATGAGATACTTTGGAGCTCAACACCCATGACAAGGCTGATGGTCGAAATGTAGATCATGGATCTTGGGGTGCAAAGTGAAGGTCACAGAAAATGGAGAGTGAGAGCTCAAACCTGTAAAACTGAAAAAATGGCTAAGTGTTAAAACAGACTCATGAAATAAGAAAGCGGGTGGAAATGAAGGCCCACCAACCCGTGAACTTGATGAGGAGATGAGTGGTTAGGGGGAAAGGGGAGAAATTTAGACGAGAAAAGTGGGGGAGAATAAATGTAGATAGTGGGAGTGGGGATGAATAAGGTGAGAGGCAAAGGTGAAGGAGTGTGGTGGGTGTACGCCCCTCACCATAGATTGAAATATGACTTGAAATATGGTTAAGTATGGGAGGATAAGGGAGAAGGGAGTGGAGAGGGTGGAAATATAAGGAGAAAAATGGTTAAGTGTTGAGATGGAAGGTGAGGAAAATAAGTGATGAGAATACTTAGTCAAAATTCAAAAAAAGATAGAAGAACATAATACTTAGAAAGATTCTTCAAAATTGGATCTCTAGACCAAATCTTGAATAAATTAAGCATACAGAAATGGATTTATGATCCAGAAAGTGCATGAAGAAGCTAAGACTAAGGGCCGCATAGTGAATTCATAAAATTTCAAAAAATATCTTCTTTTGATATCAAGGATTTTATGAATCCAAGAGCAGGAAAATATAGATGACCAAATTTTGGTCAACAAAACCGAAAATGTAATTTATAGTTCACTTTAACTTGAAGTGACAAATATTATGGTGATTTTACAAGCGAGCAATGGAATCACAAACTACAATGCCTCAGAACAAAATAAAATTGGTGACCATGCACTGTCTCTCCGTTCTCATTAATTAAATTAATTGTCTAATCAAGGTAGGTCAACAATGCTACTACGCCACCGCCCAAAGATTAATATTAAATACTAGACACTTGGAGATTGACAAAGATAGTCATCATAATTTCAAACAATATGTACAAACTATTTCACCATAAATTATAACTTATAATGATACTAATGGGTGGAAAATATTTGCTTTGTAGACTCTGTACAATTGGTCAAAAAATAAATTGAAAAGGTGAAGACATTACAATATTTAAAATTTCTTTGCGACCGAGTGGATATAGGTTGAACTAGACCACATTATCTCAGGAAACCAGCTCGACCCAACTCAACCCATTCCAATCCTATCCTATTTGTTAATGTTTTTCAACTATAGGAGACATCCTCCAACCTACAACCTGTGAGATGTGGAAAATAACAGGGATGTGAAGTCTTACTCTCGGCTTACAAACATGAGAGAAATACCCTAATAAAGGGTTTGTGGTTCCATCCTGGGACAAAGGCTAGGAATGTATATGGCCTCCTCCATGATGTGAGAGAGAACAACTCCAGATGATTATCCGATGTAAGAGCGATCTATTGAGTTAGAGAAAACCTGAAAAGCATTGGGCACATCATCATTAGAATAAGAACGAAGATGATGTGATGACCTCCTCTGAACAACGTCATAGTTGATGTGAAGACTCCAGGTGATCCTCCTGTCGACAGTAGCGGGAAAGAAGATCTGTAGAGCAGACGTGACTATGGTTGAGCAAAAGTGCACGTGTGAGGACCTAGCTCATTTGTGTAATGTAGTGACACAGGTCTATGACATCCCTATGGATGTGGCCCCTAGTGGATGACCACTAGAGGGTGTATCAGATCCTTTGCTATATATATTTTTCAAGAGTTGGACCTACCTATAACCCTAATCATTGTGTAAAGGGTACAGGTCGTCCCTATATTAATATGATTAATATAAAAAAGATAATTAATAATGAAAATATTAATTATAATAATAAAGTGTGTTTGACTTAGAGAGGTCGACCCTCTTGTGCCAATGAGATGTCCTTGCATATTAGTCAAAGTCTAATATAAGTAGGAGATGATTCTCCATTCTAGAAACATATCCTTCACACATATGTTTTGGAAATTTCAGGAAGTACTTCTCTTTGGAAAAGGTGCGCACCTCTCTTGGGCGTTGGGGTTTCTAGAGATTAAGGACCCTCTTGCGTGCTAGGTCATTTTGTTGGTGAAAGGTCTTTCTCTTGAAGAATATAGCAAAGGATTTGGCTAGGTTTTTCTCCCTTGTTTGAGAAGGGTTTTCCAGGATATATATTGTGTTCCTATGCATGGTGATTCTTCTTGTGATCTTGGTTGCTACAACATTTATGGTTATAGCTATCTGATAAAATTGAAATGAACTTCATGCTTAACCTAAATGCCATAAAAAACTAACACCTTTAGTACTTATATTTAGTTAAACGTGAAAAAAAACAGAGTATGGATTCTTCTTAAATGCTTCTCACATGAAACCTTGGGACGCTTCCGTAGAAAATAGTTCATAAATGGAGTTTCAAATTCACCAACATTAGATATCAACATGAAGAGAATAAATCACAAAATCAACACTTGAGGAATGTGTCTCTTTTATTTAATCCTCATTGTAGCAATAGCTACGTATTTAATGGATATTTTGGGCTTTTGACATCTGTATCCTTTCACAATAAATGCACTGACATGGATTTGTATTTATGTCCTTGAAAAGTATATTAAAATGAATTTAGAGTTAAATGTAGGTAGTACTTTTATATTCATTGAATTCCTGTTATTGGTATATTCACAGTTGTTGGTTCCAATCTTCTCCATAGGTAAGAACAAATCGAATATACAGTTTGAAGGTATGTTTTAAAATCTAGTGGAATAATTATAATGTTAATTATCAATACTCTAGGTATGCATGAAAATGTTAGAAAACCAGGATCATGGAGTAATAAAATAAAACAAATGAAGAAATAAAACAACAAAAGATACACAATACAATATAGACACAGATATAAATGGTTCACCCAGTGTGGGATACGTCCACCAGAGAAATTTCCAGGTCCTTCATTTTTATTATTCAACAAAATGAAGGGATACAACCTATAGTTCAACCTATTTAACTTCCTCTTATTTCTCTCACAGTATCCTCTCTCAAAATACAATATTCACACTCATACCCATCCATAATGAAATTCCCTCATAAAAGAGGGTTTCCTTCTACGGAAAAACTCCCTAACATAACCTCTATTGTCGGATCTGGGACCTTATAATGAACTGTCCAAATTGACTATGAAATAACAATATTTCATAAGGCAATTTTTCCCAATATTTCACTCCAGGGTCGTTATCCTCAAATCCCCCACCAGAGGGTGGTAGTGATGGTTGTGGGGGGGAAATCCCCCCCACACCCCCCATTAGGGAATGGCCCACACCCCCCATTAGGGAATGGGGTTTGATCACGTCTAAAAAAAACCTCTGAATCGTGAATATAATCACGCTCCACAACCAGCAATATCCCACTTGGAGACTCATCACAACAACTCCATTGTTTTTATACCTGTTGGACTATACTCCACCTTGGACCTGGAAAGTTTCTCATCTTCACCTTCATTCTTGAAGACAAAATGAAACTAAGCAAGAAATCAATTTATCCCTGGTTACTACCTTTGTTAACATGTTTGCAAGATTTTGGCTAGTGTATATCTTTTCCAACTTCAAATGTCCATATACCAATACAAATCATATGAAATTGTACCTGATATGTATATTCTTAGTATTTTAAAGGAAGGTTGAGTTATTTGCAAGATGAATGGCACTCTCACTGTCAAAATACAATCTTTTATTCTCCTGTTTCTTTCCCAATTCCTCCATAAACCTTTGTAACCAAATCATTTATTTACTAGCCTCTATAGTAGAAACATACTTTTCTTCTATTGTTGATCCAACTTACTATTGTTCCACTTACAGAAAAAACATACCCTGTGGTGTTCCTCTTGCTATATTTATCACCTTCCATATATGAATCAACATATCCCTATAGAATAGTGTCTAAACCTCCAAAACATAATTCATGAGTAGAAGTACCTCTCAAATACCTGAGAATCCAATTTGCTTCCTCCCAATTTTCTTTACCTGGATTTTTCATATACCTTCTCACAACTCCCACTGCATGTGCAATATCTAGTCTTGTACAAACCATCTCATACATCAAGATACCAACTACTGATGAATAAGGGACCCTGGACATGTATTCTATCTCATCCTATGTCTTGGGACACATTTTCTTAATTAATTTGAAATGGTTGGCTAAAGGTGTATTAAATGGTTTTTCATTCTACATTCTAAACCTCTTGAACACCTTCTCTATGTAATCACCCTGAGACAATGCCAATTAACAAATTTTCTTGTCTCTTGTTATTCTCATACCAAGGATTTTCTTTGCAACACCCAAATCCTTCATCACAAATGAATTATCTAATTTCTTCTTGAGCACATTTATATCTTGCATATTAGACCGTGCAACAAGCATGTCATCTACATACAATAACAATATAATATAACTTCCATTTTCTACCCTTTTAAAATAAACATAGTGATTACAATGATATCTATTATAGCTTTGTTTTGTCATAAACCTGCCAAAATTCAAATACCATTGCCTTGAATCTTTCTTTAGGACATGCAATATCTTATTCAATATGCATACCAAATTCTCCTTTCCTTTGACATCATACCCCTGTGGTTGTTGCATTTAAATATCTTCCTCCAAATCCCCATGGAGAAAAGTTGTGTTTACATCTAACTGTTCAATATGCAAATATTCTACTACCACATGACTTAAAATAGTCATAATTGAATTCATCTTAACAACAAGAGAAAATATTTCATCAAAATATATACCTTTATTTTTTGCAAACCCCTTTACAACAAGTTTATTCCTATACCACTTTTTTCCTCCATCTTTTTCCTTCAACTTGTAAACCCATTTATTCTGCAATGATATTTTTTCTGCAGGCAACTGAACCAAGCCCCAAGTCTAGTTATTTACCAAGGAATCCATTTCCTCTTTCATGCCTTGATCCCCCTTCTTTTTAGTGTCTACTTGCATTGCATCATCATAACATTCTGGTTCACCAGAACCTGTCAATAATAAATAACACAATGAAGGAGAGTATCGTTCAGGGGGTCTACTTACCCTAGTAGATATTCTAACAACACTTGCATTAGTTTGAGGTACCTGTTGCTCATGTTGTTATACATTTTGATTTTCTGGTACCTTTGGAATTTATTTTTCAGTGATCTCATCAAGAACTATGTATTCTGGTTTTTCTTTTTCCTATTTCTTTACTTGCAACTAATCTCTGTACATGACTTTCTCATTGAATATGACATCTCTACTCCTAATGATTTTTTGATTTTCATAATATCATAAGCGATAACCAAAATCATTAACATCTTATCCAATAAAGGTACACTTATTGGATTTTTCCTCAAGTGATTTTTTCTTTATCAATATGGACAAATGCTTCACAACCAAAAGTCTTAAAAAATGAATAGTTTATATTTTTACCTATCCATGCCTCCTATGGAATACCACCATCCAAAGAACTTGAAGGTCCTATGTTTATCAGGTAAACAAAAATATCTACAAGATCTGTCCAAAACTGTAAGGGAAACCCTGCACACAATCTCATACTCTTTGCATGCTCCATGATTGTCCCATTCATCCTTTCTGACACACCATTTTCTTGTGGTGTTCCTAGAACTATTTTCTCTCTATGAATCCCATGGTATGAACAATAATCATCAAACTCCTTGTTGCAATATTCACCTCCATTGTCTGATCTGAAACACTTCAACATTTTTCCTATCTCATTCTCAACCAAAGCTTTCCATTTCTTAAAAGTGTCAAAAACATCAGATTTTTGGTGAATGCAATAAACCCAAGTTTTTATAGTTGCATCATTAATAAAAATATGATAATGACGAGATCCACCAAGAGATGATACCTGATTTCGTCCCCATATATATATATATATATGCACAAGCTCTAATGTTTCAGTCTTCTTTTCTTTTCCAACTCTGAAAAATTTGTCTGTCTTTTGTTTTTCATAAACACAGTGCTTACAAAAATCCAAATTAATTTGTTTAACATCTGGCAACAAATTCCTTTTGTGAAGTACATGCATCCCCTTCTCACTCATGTGTCCAAGACTATGATTCCAAAGTGTTGTATCCACTCCTATAGAAACTAAAGATATAGAAGACTCAATATTACCAGTACATAAATACAATGTACCTACCTTCTCTCCTTTTGCTATGACCAGTGATCCTTTGGTGACCTTCCACGCCTTACTGTAAATATGGATATGAAACCTTCACTTTTCAAATTCCCCGTTGAAATCAAGTTTTTCCTTAGATCTGGAACATGTCTTACCTCTTTCAACAACCATTGGTTTCCATTCTTTTGCTTTACTTTTACCTTTCTCATGCCAACAATTTTGCATGGTGCATCATCACCCAAATGAACCTATCCAAAATCACCTTGAACATAATCTAGAAAATGTTTCCTATGGGGTGTGGCATGAAATGAATCCCCTAAATCTACTACCCAAGACTCAAAAATATTATCTACAAAATGAATCAAAGCATCTTGTAACACATCACCTGTTACATTTGCTTCTTGATTTTTCTCCTATTGTCTATCTCTTTGTTTATTTGGAGCTATGCATTGTTTCTTCATATGTCCTTTCGTCCCACAATTCCATCACTTTATTTTTCCTAGTCTGGATTTGGATCTGGCCTTCTTAGAATTCTCGTGGTTCCATGAGGCCTTTCCTATATCCTTTTGTCTTCCCCTATTCTCCATGTTTAATGAATTACCTGATGTCTCACCTATGCTTTTACTTCGCATTTCCTCCCTGAAGATAACACCAACAACATCATCAAATTTTAGAGTGTTTGAACCAGAGACAGAGTTACTTACAACCATGAACAAGTCGTTCCATCTTTCTGGCAATGAGAAGAAGATTAGAAGAGCCCTGACCTCATCATCAAATTCCACTTTTATAGAACTTAGCTGATTAGTAACCGTATCAAATTCATTTAAATGATTTGCAACATATCCACCTTCTGACATATTCATATTAAATAGTCGCTTCATTAGAAATACCTTATTGGACATCAATGGTTTTTCATACAGTTTAGCCAATGCATCCATTAGTTCCTTCATTGTCTTTTCTTTTGAAATATTGAAATCCACCAACACTGCGAGACTGAGCTGTATAGTTCCTAGTGCCCTTCTATCGCGAACCTCTCATTCTTCTTCCTTCATGGTGGTCGAATTATTTGTAATTCCACCCAATGATAGCAACAGATCCTTCTAACATAAATAATCTTACTTATACATATTCCATAACTGGTAGTTTTGGTCGTTAAATTTATCAACCCTAAACTTTCCATCTTCCACCATTGCTCCCACTCAAACCAGGAACCCTCTTTTCCTGCAAGTTACCTTTCTCTCTGATACTAGTTGTTAGAAAAATAGGATCGTAGAGAAATAAAATAAAACAAATGTGGAAATAAAACACAAAAGATACATAATACAATAGAGACACATATATACGTGGTTCACCTAGTGTGGGGTACATCCACCAGAAATATTATCAGGTCTTTCCCTTTTATTATCCAACAAAATGAATGGATACAACCTACATCTCAATCGATGCAACTTCTTCTTATTTCTCTCACAATCTCCTCTCTCAGAATACAATATTCACACACATACCTAGCCGTAATACAATTCCCTCATAAAAGAGGGTTTCCTTCTAGGGAAAAAAACCCTAACATAACTTCTATCACCAGATCTGTGACCTTATAATGAACGGTCCATATTGACTATGAAATTACAATATTTTACAAGGCAATTTTTCTCAATATTTCACTTCGGGGGTGCTGCCCCCGAATCCCCCTCCAGGGGGGGATTACAAAAATTTTCGTCACCCCCCTCGCGACAGTTGTGGCGGGGAAATACCCTCCACACCCCCCTGTTAGGGAATAGGGTCGAAACATGGCTGAAACAAACCTCTGAATCATGAATATAATCAAGCTCCACAACCAACAAAAAACACAATTTAATGCTAAAACATGTTTTGAATTCATATATAGAGAAATTGAGGTAATATATACCTATTGTTATATCTTAAGAATATAAGAGTGTCCTACTCCTTCGATCGTAATGGGTATACATGTGTAAGTGTACATAATAGTCGTGGGATTGTAGAGTTTCTTATTCTGATAGAGATTGCTTATTGAGATTGTTTTTTCCTAATCAAATGAAACATGTACAAGACTTCATCTAATTTCTTCGCCATCTTTTGAAATCATACTAATTAAAAGATGGACTTAATTTAAAGTCTAGATTCTTTGGATGAGTTTTTGTATGAGGGTGATAAAACATTATCATTGTAACTTGTTAAGAATGGATAATATAGTGACTACGTTATAGACTACCTTTTACATACGTTACACTCAAACATAATTACAACTAGAGATCGATCAATTGTATTTGTATTGATGTTTTTTTATCATAAGCTGTAAATGAATTTTTCTATCAGTCAGATTATGGAGATCACTAGCCTTGTTTAGTTTTGATAAAAACTTAGGAGTATGGTCTTCAGAAAATCAGTCATGGTTTTTAGTGTATGATAATGGTTTTTGGTTAATTTTTGGATAGTTTATGAATTGAAACACATGCATGCATGCATATTATTTTTTTATTTTTTAATTAGATGCCCACATGGGACACTTTGCTAAATACAAATTTATTATTTACTTTGATTGAAAATATGTTTACTATTTACAGTTTGTCAATGTTTATGGCTGGCCAAGAAAGACATAGATTGACAATAAATGAAAACAACTTAGGATGAACAACAACCTACCATACTACAACAAGTTGAGACAAGCCATTTGGGCGCGGAATGTTTCATGTGCCACCTACCTGCTCTTCATGGGACGCGTAGCATCTTGAAGGGAGAACACGGCAATGCGACCATTGTTTCACTAAAATTGTTTCGAAAGGCTTTGGAATTTTTTTTGTTGGACTCAGTGGTCAGTGAGCAGGCTAGGTAGTTTGATAACATGATGGAATAAGAGGTTTAGGGCTTGGGCGATCCATTAGAGGAATCCCCCATTTCATATTTTTAGTGCATCTTCTTTTAATCATTCTTCCAGCATAAATCTCAGGAAACCTTCACTTACTTTCATTTATAAAGAAAATCCAGTCAATCTTCAGAATCCATAAGCTTTGTTTTCTCCGTGGTGCAGGTTGTATCCCCCTCCCCTATGGCTGAGGCAAGGTTGTTGTCTACTAGGAGTGTTCTTCGAGATGTGAATAGTCTCATAGCATTGTAATGTGAGCATGAAGGCATGATGTCAACACTAAGGGGTAAGTATTCACACAGTTGGTGGCTCTCCTCCTGGACGTTACACACTCATGTTGTGTTGAATCTACGATGGAAAACCCTAAATCTCATTTCATTGAGCATACATAGTCAAATCTTTTAAGTAGAGTAAAATGGTGCAAATTGCATTTTACTGTAGATTCAAATTTGGGTTTTAGGAGCACGCACACACACACACACACACACACACACACACACACACATATATAGATATAGATATAGATATTTCTTCAGTTCACGAGGATCTTTTTAGATCAGATTTGGTCTACAAACATTAAAAATTGTCACGACCACATGCATTTAACTCCATTGGAATATTTTCATTATTTTAGCCAATATGCAGGTCTAAATTCCGAAGACTTTCGATATATCGCTCAAGGAAAGATATTTGATTAATGATCTCTGGAAGGGTGGTACTCTTGCTTATTACCCCACGCAAGAAGCTGCTACATTATGCTATCTGCCTGCATGACTAAAGGGAATGATGCATTGATAGGGAGGGGCGAAGAGCCAGCTAGAGCGAAGGGGCGGGAGAAAAGCGGAGTGGCCGTGTATTTTCTGTCGTAAACCCTAGCCAAGCAAGATTCCAAGGTATTTTTTTGAAAAAACCCCATCCAAGCAAGATTTCGAGGAAAATTATTTAGAAACATAAGTTTGAATTATGCTCTGAAGCCATGCTTTTAATAGTAATGAATACTTATGTTAAGATGTTGAGAATGCCAAAACAACAAAATTAGGAATGTGAATTGAGGAGATTTTAATAGTAATGCATACTTCTGTTAAGATTCTAAGAGTGCCAAATTAACATAATTAGGAGTGCAAATTGAGGGGAATGTAGGTATAAATTGCAGGGAGATATATTTAAGATGGGTGGGTCATTGCAGATAAACAATCATGCATTCTATTTCCAACAAGATCATAACCAACAACCCCATTATAGTAATCGCCAGCCCATGACCCAACAAATTCCATTGACAATGAAAGTGATTTTGCTTATTTTACAACTCAGAAGGTACATTTCTGTGCCAAAAATATTTTGATTAGTTAATTTTCCATAATTTTCCAAAAAAGTAATTTATATAAGCATATTGAAGTGTAAAAAGATACAGATGTAGAGCAGTATTGAGTGTTACTCATTTTTTCATTCACCTATAGGTAGCAAATGAATAAACTGAAGAAACTAACACATTCGTTCACCTATAGGTAGAAAATGAAGAAACTGACACATCTTAAGCTTGCAGGTAGCAAATGAAGAAACTAAAACGTCTGAGGAAGTGAGAGGCGTGCAAGGAAGCATGACATGTTGTTTGTAGAGGGTCGGTACAATAGAAGAGGTGAGGAGAGAAATGGTTGAGTTGTAGTTTGTAGAGGGCTAGTACAACAGAAGAGGTGAGAGAAGTGATGGTTATTATAGTGTTTGCATGGGGCATGCAAGTGACCAAGTGGAAGTGGAGGGCATCACCAACTACCACTACTAGATGCCAACACCAAAGCCACCACATGAGATTGCAAATGGTTATAAACTATGTCTTATGAGTCCAAAAACACCAAACATTTAATGTTTCGATTAAATGCTAACTTGAAAGTTAACATTGACCCATGTTGCTTTGTAGATATCCAATTTATTATGTTTTTAACCCTCGTTTTCTTAAGTTTGAAATCTCTTACCTCCATACGAGACCAAATAAGATCTCAAACTTAAAACTTAAGATTAAAAACCAAATGAAAATTCCATTGAAAATTTCATTTAAAGTTGTTGGTTTTATAATAAAACATGGAAAAACCGATCACTAATAACCCCTGATTGGGAAGGGGAGGGACTAATAAGATGTGACTTATAGGAAATATAGAGGGGACAAAACGGTCATGTAGACTGAATTAGAATCCACGAGGAATTCAGTGCTTATATTTTAGTTTTTAATTTACATAAAAAAAAAAAACAAGGAAATGACCGATTGGACTCTTCAAATTGCAAGTTGGAAGGAGATTTAAACAGCTGAAGTCAAGAGCTTTCCAAAATGGACTAAAACCCACCTTTCATGCTGACTGAATAACTTAGATAAGCGATCATCA
>ML797990.1:124364-170203 GCA_009831015.1 Picea engelmannii | reverse complement strand
GATGGTTTCCTTGTGGCCATTAGTTGCTGCATCATATCAAAGATCTTGATAATTCTATCTTTTAATTCTCTGTTCTTTTTCTTGACTTCTCGAATTTCCTGTCGTGTCCGGTCCAAAGCTTCCCAATTTAAGAAAGTATGATTCCTCCAGATATTCCTGTGTTCTTGCAACTTCTGAGCTTGTATTTCAGCATACTCCTTCTTCCACCTTTGTATTTCTGCATATTCATCCCACCGGTGAGAAGTCTGGGTTTGAGCATTTGTAGTGGTGGGACCAGGAAGGGTTTGGGTGGAATGTTCCCTGAAAGTGGAGAGAGTGCCTTGACTGGGAGGTGTGACTTCCTCCATGGGCAATGTTTGCACGGCCTTATTGACGACAATGGAAGAAAAAGTGTGGCAGAAAATTCGCAGTAGCAAATTTGTGGTAGCAGAATCGCGATAGAAAAACCGTGGAAACAAAACTCTACAAGAAGAACATGGTATGGTTTTCATATGTGTAGTGTTGAATCTATGAATATGGTTTAGGGTTTTCCTTGTCAATCTGTTGGATGCCCTCTTGGAAGTTTAGGGCTTGTTGTAGAGTTGATATAAGGCAGATCTACTGAAGTTTAGTATTGGTTCATGTTTGAGGGCTTTTGGTTGAGGTATGTTGCTAAATTTATTGGTATAGATAGAGGTTGTATAACAATGAGGTTGTGGCACATGGTTGAGGTGAGGATTTATGGTATTTGATTGAGAGTGTGGTGCACTACTAGAGGTATCTCTTTGGTTATCTTGGTGTATGTTATTGGTATATGGTAGAGATATACGATTGGGTACATGAATGAGATACATACTTGAAGTACATGGTGATCTTGATAGCCATAGTTTGGTTTGTTGTTGATACATGATTGGTACATGTTGTTGGTTATCTTTGTATAGTGTTGATGTACATGGTTTTTGTACATGATTGATGTGCATTGTTGGCACATGGTTTGAGTGATATTCTTGTGATTTTGGGTATGAGATCTACGCTATCAGATCTAATATATTAAGGAGAGTATTGGTACATGTTGTTGGTGTATTTATTTTTGTCGGTACAGGAAAGGCATAAATACAAGTTGGTTACAAAACAGTGGCACAGGTTGATTACAGGTTAGTGGCACAGATTGGTACAAGTTTACAGTAGTATATCTTACAGTGACAGTGTGACAATGGTTCTATCATTCTACTTATATTTCATGGCGGTTGGACGGGGCAAGGATAGGTGGTTGTAGCCAGCTTCTGGTTGTAGATGGAGAACATAGGGGGTTGTAGCCCCCTTCTAGTTGTAGCTATAGAATTGGGGAGTTGGAGATTCCCTCGGGTTGTATCATGAGAAACTGGGGGGTCAGAGCCTCCTTCCAGTTGTAGTTGGAGAATTGGAAGTTGGTGCTCCCTTGAATGTAATTCTTGACATATAGGAAAAGAATTATGTGGTTTTCTCCCGCATTGGGTTTCCACGTAAATATTGGTGTATTATGCATTGTGTGGATGTGTTTGTTATTGTTTATTATGCACTGATGAATGTTAATTCTTATGATACAATAAGATATTGATTATGAACATGGTTGAATAAGTAAAAGAATATACTTTGTGGTTTAAAGGATTAATAATTGGTATAATTGTTCATTACTAATTCATCCCCCCCCCCCCNNNTCATTGTCCATCCTTTAAAAATTCATAAGTATTCTTCCTCCCATCATGGAAATTTTTTTTTTCAAACAACCATGGTCTTCTGAGTAGTACATGACAAGCATCCATCTCTACTATGTCACGCAATACTTGCTCACTAAACTTTCAAATCTGAAAACTCAATGAGCATTGCTCAGTCACAGTCACCTAATGTCCTATTTTCACCCGTGAGACCTTGTATGGATTTGGATGTGGAATGATTTTCAACTTTAATTTCTCCATTACTTCTATGGATACTAAACTTTTTGTACTTCCACCATCTATGATAAGATGAAAACTCTTATTCTGAATCTTGCATTTGGCTTTTAACACTTTCTTTCTTTTTTCAGGATCTCATGTTGCCTTTGTCTCAGGCTTGAGTAATACTCTTCTAAACATTAGGTTTTCTCTTTTCTCTTGTTGAATTACTTCCACATTCCCACCAGCAATTGTTGTCTCATCCACTTGGGTAACTTGTGTCCTAGCTTTAGTTCTTCTCCTTGTGTTCTTCCTCTCCGAGCATTATGATGCTTCATGACCCTCTACTCCACAACTATAACATGTAATAACATATTTACCTTGACCAAAATCGTTGCCTCTATTAGTTCTTATTCCTCCTCTTGCATTCTGACTATTGGTCTCTTCATCTTCCTTTTCACTATCTTTAGCAGCACTTGTTTTGCCTCTAGCTCTAGTTCCTTTTCCTCGAAACTTTTGTGGCAATCTCCTATAAATATTTCCTTCCACCTTCAAAGCAACTTGATATAATTCATCTACATTACGAAAGTAATGCATACTCATATCATCCTGAATCTGATACTTCAACTCATTCACATATCTTTCCACTCTTTGATATTTTGGTTCCTTTATCCATGACCTGAGAGATATTTTAAAAAACTCCTATGTATATTCATGGACAGATGTCTCCTTATACCTTAGGTTTTTCACTTGTATGCACAAATTTTGTTGGTAATCTAGAGGTAAAAATTTATCTTTAATTTTTCTCACCATCTTTGTCCAGGTTTTAATCTTTCCATGTAGGTTATCTACTCTACATTTCTACAACATATCCCACCATAATGCAGCATGACTTTTTCAGCTTCATCATGGAAAATCGAACCCGATTGGGGTCTTGGATATTTTCATACTCGAAATATATTTCAAGCTCTCTTATCCACTCAATGAGAGTCTCTTCTTTCAAACTATCGTCATAGTATAAAACTTTTAATCCTTCACTACCGCTATCTTTCAGAAAATATATCAACTGTGTTGCTAGGTCTACTTCCTCGACATTTCTCTCTGCTTTAGGTTCACTTTCTAACTCTTAATCTATTTCATCATCCCCATGCATCCTATTTTACAATTCTTCTATTATTCTTTGTAATTACTCTAGTTCGATAGCACCCCCTTATGTTTCTCCTACTCTTCTTTGAGGCATCCTTCTGATTTTTCTTGCATCCCTCAATTGAACTAAAAATTCATAAGTATTACTTCTGGACATTGTTCTCTCACAACTCAGGAGTTAAACCATCTTTGATACCACTTAATGTAGTCACCCTAGTTTCTGCAATCAATCTCTACAAAAACCATATGGCTTCCCACAGAGTACACAGCTGACAACATACTAATATATAACATAAATTAATAGCTAAAGAATGACATGAGGCATTTTTTGCTACAGGAAAAAAAATTAGAAATAAAACTAATGGATAGGTACAAGAATGTCTTTATTAATTAGAACATAAATTTGTGTACAAACTTATTACATATCATACAAATCTGGGACAATTCTCCCCTCTGTTTCTAAATACTTTGTTGTATTTTCTCTTTATCGTTTCTTCTTGTGTGGAAATGAAATCAATCTTGTTGAAAACTTGTTTCCTTCTGTTGAACCGAGTTGAACCCCATTGCATCATTTTATTTCCTCCTTTATCTCTTTGTTTCTTAGCAACTAAAAAGTTCAGACTCTTTGTTGGCCCTTGACCAGGTTTTGAGGAAACGTTGGTCATGTTTGACCATTTTTGGGACTTCGATAAGCTGGTCGAAGATGGAGCACCCAGGTGAAACGGAGATCGCGGGATATCGCCCCTTTTTTAGGATTTTTGGGGCTTTTAGGGTTTATGTAACGGGTATGGGATGTCGGCCCATGGGTTTACCCATGCTTAGGCCCCTTTTGTAATGTATAAATAAGTATATAGGTGATGTAATTAGGGATTTAGTTGGTTACTAGTCATTGATTGGCTTAGTGCTTGGCTACTTGGCTTTGTGCAAGAATGTGTTGAAGCTTGCAAAGCTAAGTGCGAGCGTTTTGTAAGTTCTTTGTGTGCAGACTGTGTAAGGCTTTGTGATATGACCTAATTTTGAGGAAGGTGGATCTAGTGCATTGTATGCAGATCACCTGTCCAATGTGGAGTGAGCTTTGTGGCTCTGTGCCTGCAAGAATATTGAAGAAGACTAATAAAGAAGAAGAAGAGTTGGTGGAAGTAGCCCCACACTGGGATGAACCACTTATATCTTGTGTTGATGTGCTTTGTGCAATGTTATTCAAGGTGTTTATGTTTATGTTTTCTTAGTGCACTATTCTTGATGTATGATAGATAGATATATGATTTCTTAGTGATTTATGATGTGAATGAATGTTAGATTTGAATTGATGTTAAGTGCTTAGAAGTGTTGATTTGTTTATTACAGTGTTGTTCTATATTTAGGGTTTAATCCGCGAAGTGAATAAGAATCATAAATTAATGCATGCTATTGGCTAAAGTGTTATGTTCAATATTGTGATCACAGATATGTGTCTCAGCTAGGTTGTAGACACTTGAGTCATGCATGCCTCTACCTCGGGTGAGACTTCATCTGCTTCACAGGTGTTGCCAAAAGGGTTGGTAGTTAGGGTTTTTTTGGTGCGTTGTTGAAGCGTTGAATCCTGGATCTACCCTTGTGCCAACAAATGGTTATGTTGTTGGGACCTGAAATTGTGATTGCTGGGACCTGAAGAAAAGAAAAATCTTTGTGTGTAGATCTGTTGTTTTAGTACACAGTATTCTACTTGACTTGCAAATCTATATGCTAAAAGAGAAGTATGATCTAAAGAAAAGAGGTAAAATCTTAAAGATTTGTGCTCTAATAAAGGTAAGATAAGTGGAAAAAAAAAATTGAAAGTATGGATCTAGCTATGTTTGATAGATTTGGTCCTAGTCTGAAAACTAGGGCACAGTTAGAAGAAAGAAGATTTGATCTGAATAAATTTGATAGAGATAGTGAAGATATGTTATTCCAATAAATAGAAAGAATTTTTGGACTAACAAGTGGATGCAGGATCTTAGAAAGAATGTGTGCAGATTGCAGGTCCATCACTATGATCTTAGTGCGCAGTACATAAAAGGTTGGGGATCATTCAGAAGAAAGAGAGGATTGACACTATGTTATAGTTGTAGAAGATCGAGACATCTTGTTAATGAATGCCTTGGTGTAGGTCCTACTTGTGTTTGTTGTAAAGCTGTGGATCATGAGGTTTTGGATTGCCCTAGAATTATTGCTAAAGTTGAAAAGATGAACATGAGACAAGAAAACCATGAATAAGGTCAAGAAACTAGGGATATGTTAGAAAACCAAAGAAAATCAGAATCTATGTTATTACAGTTGAAAGAAACCTTGAATGATCACAGAGACATCAGTCTACCAGAGATCTTAAAAGAAAATAAGTTCATAGAAACAAGAATAGGAGAATTCGACATAGATTGTGTGTTAGATGAGGAAACACAGGTGAATCTTATGTTAGAAAATACTTGGGAAATTTTGGGAAAGCCAGCTATGATTCCTTCATTGGGAAGGATAGGATTGTTTAAAGGAAACATGATAACCCTGTGTGGAAGAGTTACTAATGTACCTATTATTGCTCATGGAACATCGACTGAAGAATAATTTGAATTCATTAAGTTTGTTGAGGACAACACCCCTTTTGCACTTTTGTTAGGGAAGACCTGGATTGAGAAAGACCATATCTGAAGAAAAGAATAGGAGGTAGCCACAGAACAAAAAAAGCAAGAATTAAGGGACTTCATGGCCCAGAGAATAACGCACTTAATAGAAGAACAATAAGACAAGTCAAAGCAACTGAGGGCCAGAGACTTAGCTATCGAAGTTGCAAGAACGTAGAAAGGCTTGAAAACCCTATCCATGCAGGAGAGAAGAGAACCTACCCCGGAAGTAGCAAGCGAAGAGGTATTACATTCAACTCCTTTGAAAGACCATTAGTAGTGAAAAGTTACTATGTTAAGGGAAGAAAAGAATAAGAATGGAAAGAGGAACCCAAAGAATCAGATCATAGGAAAGAAGGATAGAAATCTCAGTAAGAAGAAGGAAAAGTTAGAAAAACTGTAGGAAGTTCTAGAGAAGACTTCGTAGAAGGCAGGCTTGTAGAATTTGAACCTCGCCGAATTAGCAGAACAACACAGAATGGTACTTTTCCATGGAGAAGCTATATGACCGTTGGAGGTGTCCCAACTGTTAGAATAATTCTCTGGAATGGTTAGACACAAATTTATTGCCGAAAAAGATCATCATTGGACCGTTGAGACCGCACCATAACGTATGGATTGAGGCATTTCGACCCATTGAAGGAATTTGTTACGACATTGTTTATTTATTCCGTCGAATGCCACACTAGGACCACTTTTACAAAATGAGATATTCGATCTAATAGAGAAGTGATTTCCTACCGCGTTGTGTTGTCTATACCTCTCCATTGATTCGATTACCTTGAGTATCTTTTCGCTTACCCGAGTTATTTAACCACGAGTGTGTATGTCGGGCGAACGCAACACAATAGAGAATTCTGTGGAGGAGATCTTAATAGACCTTATGGCTGAGAAAGTCATGTCCACAGGAGTACAGGCCTCATCGACGGGAGGATTACAAGCATCACCCTCGACTAGTCGTCAATCTAGGAAATCCCAAACCGCAACGGAGAAGAGAAGAAAGCACCGCGACGATCTGGTGAACGCAAAGAAAATCTTGTTGATATTGCCTGACTACATCCCGCCCTTGGCTGGAATGGTTAGTCATGACAGTGTCCTAAGATATTTTGAGTACACACGCATCACTGCGTACCTCCTAAAAGGGATACGCGCAGTAGGAATGCAGTTGGGACTGATCCCAGCTCTCAAGATAAGTGATTTTAACCTCGGCGACAGGAATAATTATGTGATGCTCGCACTGCATTGTTGCCTGACAAAGATGACTGGGAAGAAGCCTAAGATAGTTCCCCAGCCATGGATCAAGGAGATCGTGAGATTGACCATCTTGAACATCATGAAGATCCCACACTTTGGCATACATCAGGAGGTTAACGTGCGTGTTAAAATCCTCCTGTCGTGCTTCCATGGAGGGTACATGTGGTTGGATAGGCACATCATTTTGGATCCAGTGTTGATCCACCTCATTACTGGACTAAGCATGCAAGGACCAGACCCTCATAAATTCTACACTTGGAAAACGTTAGATCGCTCCTTGGCGCAACACATCAAGGAGGCGTATGGCGATGTGGAGAAAGGGAAGCGAGGCTACAAGGTAGCCTCCATCCAGGATGGCGCAATGCACCTAGATTGTTAGCTGATAGCAGGCAATCTCATCAGAAAGAACCGCCCTACACAAGTAACAGGATTCATAGTCGACCTTGCAGGGAAGTGCATCAAAGGGATGCAGATGAACTGGGTGAGCTACATAGTCAATGAGTTGGAGAAGAACTGTCGCGAAGCGCAAGACCAAGGCTACGAGTTCCACTTTAGTTGGTTATTGATATTAATATCATTTGTCGCTTAGGAGATGCTAGAGGGAGCAAAATTCCCTGAAGTTGAGCCATCAAAACCACTGGTCGTGAGGTTCACCACTTTGTTATTCGAGTGACATGGCGAAGAAGTGGCACTCAAATGCAGTGTTCCACACCTACTACTTACATCTCGAGCAGGCCATTGAATTCTTCCCCCGAATGACGTCAAATACACTCCATCGGTTCAGGTCACTCACGAAGTTTCGTGTAGACCAACACTTCATATATATCACCGCGTGCGGGGATGAAAGAAAGGAGGAGCTGCAGTCTTACTACAAATTAATTGATGAAGATATGAAGGAGATAACCAAGGAATGGCCAACATAATTCCTTGTACCAGTGGAGGATGTAGAACTCTCCGACCCCAATATCATTGGAAGCCCATTAGTCACCCGAGTCCAACATGATGGAAAAGGAAGTGGCAAGAAGAAGAAGAAAAAGGAGGAAGTGCAGGACATAGACAGTGAGGAAAAGAACATTGCATCGGAGGAAACTGCGTCTGATTCACATGTAGGAGGAGGAGGTGACGAAGTAAACCGAGAGGAGGAAGGGAAAGAATACAAGCAAGAAGAGGGTGAACTAATACTGTCAAAGGATCCCCTTACAAAGGTTGAGATGTCAAAGAAAAGGAAGGGTTCCCCACAGAAACCCTCAGCGCAGAAGAAATCCTGAGACACTAAGCCTCAGTCGCATAATGTGCTCACGGTGGATGATATCCAGTTCATCATCACAGTTGTCGAAGATGACTCAGAGGATATCCTACAAAGACATGAAGCCAAGCAAGAAATAATGTATGACAGGATCGAGAAAGAATTGAAAGACATCTAGAAAGCTCTCCAGTCAACCCGCGCAGAGTCCACTGTGCCACCCTATATAGAGAATGTATAATTGGGGGATGAGCCCACCCAATTGCACATATTAGCAGATGCAATAGAGACTCAACTCTATCGAGTCCAGAAAGAGAAGGATAAGGCCACAGAGGCTTTGAGGCATGAAAAGGAGGAGGCCTTATATCAACTTCGGGTTGCGCAGCAAGAAAAAGATGACCTTCGGGGAAGTTCACAGAAGACAGAGAGCAAATCTAGAAAGAGAAAGACCAGTTGCTTGTGGAGCATATTGGGATTAGAGAGGCAGTGAATAGAGCAATTTGCTTTGTGTCGGGCTTGGCACAAATGGAAGAAGAGACAACCGAGAGCCAAGTGGGGAAGCTCATTGAGGCTATTCAATAGCTCCAAGCAAGAATAGCAGAGCTAGAACTTCAAGAAGTGCCTAGCACTCTGCAGGAAGTAAGAGATCAAAGGGAATAAACTGTCAGAAGCGTAGTAGAAAGAATCAGGGCGTTGGTTGCAGAATGTAAGAAACTCAGTGACTGAAGTGTGCAAACCTACGAGCACCTTGCGAAAGACCCAAATCTAAGGAGATTGGAGGCATAGCTCCAGGAGGCGAAGCAACAGACATTGACTTTACAAGTAGAGTTGAAGTTGCTTACTGCAGTGGAGAAGATGAAAAGGTCATAGGAGCAGCGAATAGTTCAGCAGTAGGTCACTACCATCCAGAGTCAAGTTATGGAGGTGACACAATGACTCCAGCCAGTGCAGGACGAAGCCTGCACACTTTTTGAAGAAATTGAGGGACAACGATCACAGTTGGAACAGGTGGTCACAACAGTAGAATAGCACCTGGAAGGGACTGTCAATGAGCAAGTACTTCAGGAGTTCGATGAGCAGGAGGCTCTAGTGAAGCAGCAAGTCGAGGCAGCTCGAGCTAAGCTCAAGACCTTCGAAGCTTTGTTACCCAGATCAGAGTGAATCAAGATGAGTCACAGGTGAGTGTTGGGGACATGTTGGCCCTTGACCAGGTTTTGAGGAAACGTTGGTCATGTTTGACCATTTTTGGGACTTCGACAGGCTGGTCGAAGACGGAGCACCTAGGCGAAGCGGAGATCGCGGGATCTTGCCCCTTTTGCAGGATTTTTGGGGATTTCAGGGTTTATGTAACGGGTATGGGATGTCGTCCCATGGGTTTACTCATGCTTAGGCCCTTGTTTGTAATGTATAAATAAGTAGCTAGGTGATGTAAGTAGGGAGTTAGTTGGTTACTAGTCATTGATCGGCTTAGTGCTTGGCTAGTTGGCTTTGTGCAAGAATGTGTCAAAGCTTGCAGAGCCAAGTGCGAGCGTTTTGTAAGTGCTTTTTGTGAAAACGGTGTAAGGCTTTGTGTTGTGACCTTATTTTGAGGAAGGTGGATCTAGTGCGTTGTGCGCAAATCACCTATCCAATGTAGATTGATATTTGTGGCTCTGTGCCTGTAAGAAGATTGAAGAAGACTAATAAAGAAGAAGAAGAGTTGGTGGACGTAGCCCCACACTGGGGTGAACCACATATATCCTGTGTTGATGTGCTTTGTGCAATGTTATTCAAGGTGTTTATGTTTATGTTTGCTTAGTGCACTATTCTTGATGTATGATAGATAGATCTATGATTTCTTAGTGCTTTATGATGTGAATGAATGTTAGATCTGAACTGATGCTAAGTGCTTAGAGGTGTTGATCTGTTTATTATAGTGTTGTTCTATATTTAGGGTTTAATCCACGAAGTGAATAAGAATCATAAATTAATGCATGTTATTGGCTAAAGTGATTTATTAACTGTTGTAATCACATATCTATGTCCCAGCTAGGTTGTAGACACTTGAGTCCTGCAACCCCCCCTGCCTCTACCTCGGGTGCCTACAAACAAGTGTTGCATGCTTTCGTACCATTTGGCATGACATGTACGAGAACTACCTTCCTTTCATCATCAAACTTTACTCATAAGTGTAGCAATTGCTTACAATCTCATTCAAATGTCATTTTTTTTGCATTCATATTTTATTAGTGATAGTGTTTACATGATTCAAATCATTGGGAATATTTTGTTTATTTCTTCTTTAATAAGGTTATAATGTTGAAAATTTCAACCCCCCACCATTGATCAGGTTGGTTTTGTTTTTGTCAGTAAAACAGATAAAGCAACAGACAAAGACCAAGCAATTCTGATTTGGCCACCTCGGCATTTAAGTTTCTACTATTGCATGCAATTGCAGGGTTCATCAAGTGCAATGAACAAAAATTAGTGAGCACAACGGAGAAATATATAACCCCAGTGAATGAGGTAGCTCCATTCTTGTTAGGTGTAATTGAAACCACTAACTAACAACAACATATATAAAGCGTTCAATATTTATAATCAATTCACATGCCCTTAAACCCCATTTTGTTTTGTCTGATGTATTTGTTTTACCATGTACAAGCCTCCGTCTTTTTCTCGTGTTAACACATATACACTAAATGTCAATATATTGTCATCTAAATATTATTCCTGGATAGGACATGTCTCTTTACATAGAGCATAATATGCTACATAACAACCAATCTACCTTAAACTATGGTTTATGGATGATGGACTAGACATAACTAATATATGCCTACATATGGTTTATTAATATTATATATTAATAAACATAATAATATATTATATATTAATATATTAATATAATATTATATATATTATATTGTTTATATATATTATATATTATGATGGACTAGACATAACTAATATATTATGTAGTGAGAGTCTTTTCAACTTTACTCATTCAATTGACCGCATCTAGTACATGTGAATAAATATTTTTCATTTTTCATTTTTAATACAATGAAGTTGACAATATCGTATATAAAATTGCAATTGAAATTGTTAAATAATTAAAATTTTAATAGAAAAACCATTCAATTTTAATAGAAAATAATAATTAAAATATTAAAATCTTAAAATAAAAAATTTGGTTTTTATTCCATATCTATAATCATCACATTAATTAATCCAAAATAAATTGACTTCCTTTTCTAAATGTCAATACTAATTACTTTAGTAAAAATGTTACATTGTAATAAAAATTTGACATTTCATATTGTTTGAAGATAAATGATGATTAAAAAAATTGCATAATAATATCACATGTTTTCCAAGCATGTCGCCCATTGCTTTGGTTGATGTATTGGATCTCCTAATGGCTCTGTGCCTAGGCTCTCCATATACACTTGTTGCATAAATTTTAGGAATTTGTTGGTGTCAGATATATTGTGGTCCATGTATCTTAGCTTTTTGATGCATCCCAGTAGAGTTGGTGTGGCTTGCACCCCCTCTGGAATGTGCGGTAAAATGATCAAGGCATCAGGTTGCTTGCTTGGGGACTGCGCGATGGGTTGTTTCCCATTTCTTTGTGTTGGCGTGCTAGATTTCCCAGCCTCCGGCTGTCCTTCCCAACCCAAATCTGGTTTCCCCATGATATCTTCGATCTGTACTTCCTCCTGTTGCACGAACCCCACCATAGGTTGTGGGCATAGTCCGTCAAAATTTGTTCTTTTGCAGTCATCGCCATTTATTTTGTGGGTTGCTTTTCCCCTGGAAGGTTGTTATGGGTTTCCTGTGGTTAATGGGTCCTAGCCCTGCACACTTTCGTGTGAATCGATATCCATCTCAATCGTTGTTGAGGCTTGCTCTTCTTCCTCTACCAATGTGGTTCTCACTGGTTTGACCCGCGGTGAAGGAATTGCCTCGACATTGACAATTCCCTCTCTCTATGTAAACTCTTGTTCCACCTCTGTGGTTTCCTATGGTGACCTATGGCTACTGCATTTTTTTCTTCTTGTTTGGCTAAGTGTGTTGACCTTTGGAGGTGCCATCTTGGGCAGCTCTTCTTTCCTCGATTGAGCTTCGGCTGCTACGATCTCTAAATTCGCATATTCGCCTCTCGTCTTCGTGCTTCTTAGCTTCGTGGGTTTGCAAATGCACAATGTGTCTCGTTTAGCTCACTCTTTCATTATATATAGGGCATCATAAATTCCCTGAATCTTCTTGGAGAGGCTTCTTTGATGGTTATTAATGTGTTAATGCTTGTTGAGTATGCTTCAGTCAATTTCATAAATTCCCAATTCGCGTCTTTTACCCCAACAACCAGTTTTTTCTTTTCCAACCGCTGGCCCATTTTTTAGTGTGCTGCACTTTTTTGGTGCAGTGTACATTTTTGCTATGACTTTCCCTTAGTGCGCGGTGTTTTCTTCCTGTCAACCATATGATGCACGAGGTCACTTTTTCTTTTTGTCGTGTTGATTCCACTATCTGTTGCACACGATATTTCTCAGTATTTTGTATTTTCTTTATTTTCTACTTTTTTCTTCCTTTTTCTTCTTTTTCTACTTTTGTCTTCCTTTTTATGAGTTTTCTTTCCTATTATATACTATGGTACACTATATAAATGAATTTCTTAATACGCTGTAGCTTTTAGTAATTAGTATGTCGACTGTCCCTGTACAGTTTTAGTTGACTACCATTCATCATTCCTTTCATTTATGTTCCTCCCAAGTCTTTCAGTTGCACAAATCCTCCATCTGTGACAATATTTACTTCATATGGCCCTAACCAATGCATTCTAAACTTACCAGGGTGTTAGAAAAAAATGTTGTTATAAAGTAGAACTAAGTCTCCCTCCTTAAAACTCTTTTTTTATATATGTCTGTCATGCCAGGATTTGTCTCTTTATTTATGTACTTCCTAGTGAAATCCAGCCAGAATCGTTTCCTCTTCTATTTCCATTAGTTGACTTAATCTCTCTTGTACTGTGCCTCTTTCTGTCATATTGGTAATTGTTGCTATGCACAGATTGGGTACCAGAAATTCTAATGGCACTACTGCTTCCTACCCATACACCAATATGAATGGTGTATGTCCTGTCAACTTCTTACATGTGGTCCTATATTCCCATAGTACTGTTGGTATCTGCAAGTCCCAATCATCCCTGTTGACATTGCAGATTTTAGTCAAAGCATTTTCCAAGATCTTATTGAAAGCTTATAGTGTTCCATTTTCCTAAGGATGGTATGGTGTACTCTTTTGGTGATAGACTTCAAACTCTTCAGTCATATCCCTAATGGTATCATTGATAAAGTGAGTGCCTTGGTCACTCATCAGAATCCTGGGACATCCAAATATGGTGATCACTTGTTCAAACAAGAAGTGTGATGTTGTCTTTGCGTTGCAATCCTTGAGTGGTGCTACTTCTACCCATATTATTAAGTATTATGTCGCGGTAATGATATATCTAGCTCCTAACCTTTTTGTTGGTGTATTAATTTGTCCAACAAATTCTATTGCCCATTTTTCAAATACCTGCAGGGTCACTTTTGGTCTTAAAGGCATCTCATCCCTTCTATTGGGTTTTCCAACCCTCTAACAGACATCACATTTCTTGAAATATTCCTTAGCATATTTATGGATTGTTGGCCACCACAATCCTATGCGTAATACATTCTACATAGTATCTTTACCTGCATCATGTCCTCTAGCTATACCTTCATGAGATTCTACCAAACTTCTGAGCATTTCATGTTCCAATACACACCTTCTCAAAATGTTATCTGCGCCCATATTGTATAAATTTCCTGCAATGATTTTATAGTCTGCAGCTTTGACTACCGGATTTTCCTTCTACACAGTGCTAAAATCCTATGGTGCAACCCCTGTGCTTAAGTATTCAATAATATTAGCGAAGTATTAATCATCTACCTGTACTAAAAATAACTATGCATCAGGGAAGTTGTCTTCCAAGTTAGTAGGTTCTTCTCCATTAGTTACCCTTGACAGGTGAGAAAGTCCTGCATTGAGCTTCCCTAGTTTGACTATCACTTTGAAATAAAATTCTTGAAATAACAATAGCCATCTACAGATTCTCCCCCCCAACACTAGCTTGTTGACTAGATATTTGAAGGTAACCTATCTAAAGTGTTTACCTAGTAAATAGTGCCTGAATTTATGAAGTGCATATACAATGGCTAGGCCTTCTCTTTCTGTGGTGTTGTAATTTTTCTATGATTCTGACAACTTTTTACTTGAAAAGGCTATAGGATGGTCTAATTCCCCTACTCTTGTTTGCACCAAAATTGCTCCAAGTGTTATGGTTGATGCATCTACATGCACATGAAATGTCTTTTCCCAATCTGGAAATATTAATATAGGTTTTGTTACCATATTTTCTTTTAAAGTGTCTAATACTTGTTGATAGTCCTCATTCCACTAAAATCTAGTGTCCTTCTTTAACATTTTTTCCATTGGTGCAGTGATTTGCACATACCCCTTTATAAATTTCATGTAATATCCTGTATGTCCCAATGTTTCTCTTAATTGGCGCACTAACTTTGGTGGTGGTAAATTTACAATGACTACAATCTTAGAAGGGTCCACTAGTAAACCGTGTTTACACACTATATGTCCCAACAATATTCCAAAAAGGTGTGTCAAAAATACATTTCTTGATGTTTAATGAGATCTGACATTGCCTGCATCTTTCCAACATTAATCTTAACACATCTACATGGTCCTTTAACAGACTATATAGAGTTCATTCATCCAGATATACTTCTAGAAACTGATGTATGAATTCCTTAAAAGCAGCTATGAATACTCTTGAAAATATGGTTGGTGCATTGTTTATCCCAAATGGCATGACTGTATATTGGTAGGATTCCCAATTTGTAGAAAAAGTAGTCTTATACCTATCTTCTAGAGATATTTTGATATGATGGTAACCTGAGAATCCATCTTTCAATGAATATGCTTCATGGCCTCCCACATTCTCTAAGACTTCATCTGTAAAAGGGGTAGGGAAAGGGTCATGTAAGAAAGCATCATTAATTTTCCTCAAATCTACAGAAATCCTTATCCCCCATTTCTTCTTTTCTTGGACTACCATAGGATTGATCCATTCATATTCCTCTACTAGTTCTATGATACCAACTTCTAACATTTGGTCAATTTATTCTTTCACTTTTTTCTTCTACACTAGATTCAATCTATAGGTCCCTTGCCTGACAGGTCTAGCCTCAAGCTTGAGGGGTATATTAATCTCACATAGCTCCCCTGCTATGCCTTTCATCTCTGTAAATGTTGTGGGAAACAGGTCACTATATTCTCACAGTAACTCTATTATTCTTTCTATTGTTTGCTCATCCCAATAGTCTCCAATACTTTCCATTTTAGGGTTGGCATTTGTCCCAATGTTGACTTTCTTAACTTTGATTGGTGTAGCAAATACTTTTGACTCCATAGATGGACCTTCCACCTGTCTTTATCCTTCAATCTCTGTAATCTTAATGTTCCATAGGTCATCTTCATCTAATGCTTCATCTTTGACATGATAGCATGAAAGTGGTTCTTTGATTGTCTGGTTGTTCTATTGTTGATATTATGTCATGATTTCAACCTCTGGTTCATCACTAAATATCATTCCACATATCATCTTCAGCGCTAAATCAATTTTGGGGTTCTCGTGCTCAAATGAGAAGGTCACAATTTTTTTTTGTTCTAAGCCTGTTCATTTTGTAGTGCCTCTGTGAATATCCAAGTCTATATACTAGTTCCCTCGGATTCCTTCCAATGTATGGATAAAGTGATGATTCCATTCCTCTATTGGTGTCATCCTCCATTATTCCTTGCACTTCTCCAAGTGTTCCACTCGTGTTCCCTGTCCATCATACCTCTACATTTTATTTCTCCCCTGCTCTGCGCCAAATCTAATGTGCATCAGTTTTTTACACTGATACCATTCCTAAATTGTTTCTTTGTGCGCACCCCACCATCTTGCAGGCGTTGCCTTGAGTGTAATATATAAGGCTAAGATCCTATGATTTTCTAATACTTCCTCTGTTGATACTGAGAGGGGGGTGAATCAGTATCAAGTACAATTTAAAAACTTTCTCAACTTATAATTAAGCCATTCAATTATATCGAATGAGCAATGAACAATAGTATAAGAGTTACACCAATACACCATGCACAATATATGAGAAATAATCAATAGTTGTTTTTCAAGGGAAGTAATGACTTCCAAAGGTAGCTCCAGGTTCCAAATATAAAGGGAGGGATAAACCTACAAAAGGAAGATACAATCATCCAATATCAAGAGAGGGTTGACCTCTCCATCCTTGCCCCTTCCTTCCACCCAAGAATATATGAGAGATAATAAAACTTTACATTAAATCATCACCATCAACTAACCATCACATAGAACCATATAATGCTTCCTAAGACTTATTCAACTTCTACAATTCTTCACTTCTTAGAATACTCTTATCCTGTAGATAATATACTCAATGCATTATTCGAAACTCCTCTAATTTTCACTCCTTGAATCCTCCCCAAAAATAAGTTATAGAGAGAATGGTAAACCCTATTCAATTATGGTTTATTGAGGAGAGAAAACTTGTACAGAATTCCTCACGCTCAATATTTAACATCAAATTCTGAAATTAGCACACAAGAAACTACAGCCCGTACTCTTTCCAATGAAATTGTTCTCACTTCATTTGGATTCTCTATGAAGAAGTTATGATTGTTTTACCCGAAACACATGTTTATGACTAGCTTCGGGACTAGTCAAAAACCATATCTTCCACATAGTGTATCTCCAAAAGTATAGTGAATAAAGAGCTGAAATTTTTACCACGGGTACCTAGATATGTCTTCTCAATACCATACCAATTTCACCATCTGAATCGTTCTAGAAAAATAGTTATAGTGAGAATGTTAAGATGACCTGTAAATAACATACATTAGAACACATCACCAAAAGACTTCATTCTCCCTTGAAATATGGCCTTCTTTACTTCAGATTCCCTCTGAAATGTGACTTGTGTGTATTTAAAATGAATGTATAATGATACGTATTTATACCCTTTATGTCACTTCCTTTTAACATTAGGTCCGACCTGACACTTTCTTATTTTGTAATTATTTTCTTTAATTATCTTCAGGACCGACCTGTACTTCCTTCTTCAATTCACTTTGTCATCTTCAAAAGTTCATTTATCCTCAACCATGAGGATCCACGTGACATGCCACCTACCACCAAAAACACCATGATGTATACTAGCCATCCATGGGTCTTGTGTCTTCATGTGCATTGTCCTTCATGTCCAAATATCTTCATCAATCTTGTGGTCAAAAATCAATGACTAGGGTTGACATCAATGACCACTGGTGGGCCCCCCAGACCACTGATGGCCCCCCTAGACGGTCGTGGAACTACTAAAATGTAAATCGCAGTCACAGGATTAGCATAGAATTAGTATTAAAATAAAAAACAAAGTTTTTACAGGACAAATCGATATGATGGATGTGTGTATATGTAAAATTTGTGTTTCTTCCTGGCATAGACAACATGTATTTATAAAGATTTTACATAGCTGAGAGGTCGACTGATGATGACGATGACTCCCCCTCCACAACCCGTAGGTCGGAAGGTCCATGTCAACACAGGACCTTTCCTTTACCACTGGCCCGAAGAGCGTTGAAATGGCTCTTCTATTTCCCTTTTGGGAAATCTGCACCCACACTTAACTTTGAGAAATCCCCTTGATAGTTCAGGGGATCGGACTTTCACGCCTTCGTGAATCTGGCGGTCAAGCGCTTGTCTCTAAAATCCCTGAAACCCGAGAACAGTTAATGCTGACCTCTCTTCTTTCTCTTTGCTTCGGATTTCTCTTTATCGTGATTTCGATGGTCGCGGTGTCAAGCAACTTGTTCCTGCGATTCCCAAAACCTGATTTTATGAAATACCGATGCGTCGGTGAGGTTGACCTTTCAACACCCCCTTAATCCATTGGGACTTCGGACTTCGCGATATCACGAATCCTAATGCAAAGGTTTTGGGACTTCAACCCCACGAAACCCCGAAACAGTCAACTGAATTGACTTCTTGTCGAGAGTGTGCCACCTGTCCACTCGCTCACTCCTCTGTGGCCCACACAAATCCTTTTAGATTTTGAGACTTCGCGTTTCGTGATTTTGCGATTCCCGTTGCAAAGTTTATGGGACTTCAACCTACGAAACCCCGATATAGAAATCCACATGTAAATCCAACGGCCCTTGTGGCTTGGACCTACGGTCCTAATCCTCCTGATCTTAGAACCTTTCGTAGAACTCGTTGTAACTTCCCTGCTCCTCCGCGAGATCGAACGGTTCACGGGCCTTCGCGGTTTCTCCTTAGAGAATTCTGACCATCCATTCTTCCTCTAAGAATCTGTCCTCCTGTGGTCCCTCGTTACTATGCTTTCCTTCAACCTTTAAGATATTTGGCCTCGTGCCTTCCTTCAACTCCTTCGAGGGTTAAAATCCTTCTGAGCTTTCCACAGATCTGCATATTTTGGACAAACCCTTGCACGCACTCCTTGCGACAGATTTTCGAACACTTCCAAGTGTTGAAATCCTTTGACTCTGTTCAGACCTGCGGCAGTAGTCTCTTAGTACTCCACTCAGGTCCACAACCCCGAGACTTCACTCAGCCTGCGCACTCCTTGCACGACTCCTGTGCCCAACTGCACTTCTGTGGAAATGAGAACAAACGCTTTCTCTACTGAGCTTTCAGAGACAACCCTCTTAACACTTTGTTGACGCACTCCTTGCAGACAATTCAACTGCACTCCTTGTAGGAACTCTTAATCAGATAGAGAAACAATTGAAACTCATTCCTTTTCCCTTTCCCCTCAGATTTCAAACATTCAATAAGAAATCATTCATACATAGCATAAAAGAAAATGTACATAAGAAAGAGTGAAATAACCATGAGCATAAAATTTAGCATACATACACAGAGAACAAACACTACACCATGAATTTGAATCAAATCTTTCTCTATTAATCCAAATTTTTGTACATGGGTGTTTTCACACATCTCTCTGCTTCTCTTCTATGCTCTCTCTCTCTGATAATGTTACAACATACAATGAGGGTGTCTATATCTCGTTTCCCTCTTGTGCTCTAAAACTGTCTAATCTAACATTCAATTCTATCTACCTACATTAACTACTATAAATGCCTCCTACCTACTAAGTATGAGAGAAAATCGCTCAAGGTCCATTTACATTATATAAGTGCGCCTCCACTTGATGTTTCATTAATGGTTCAAGATATTTCAAAATTTGTGTTGGGTGCTTTTCCAGTTGTTTGTTGTCTCCACGTTGGCTTGCTTGAGATGCTCCTGCATCATACTCCCTCGCTTGAAAATTTTCATGGGCTCCTGTCCATGAGCTCACGCACTGTCTGTCCATGCCTCTAGATTCATGCTTCATTCTCCCAGCTGGAATATTCAACTGGATGGCCCTTCCACTTGACCGAATATTCAAAGTATTTCTTTCGCCTGGTCTTCTTGCTCACTCTTTTGTCCATTATGTGCTCCATCTGCGGCTTTTCTGCAACTGGCATCTGCTTTGTCCACTGGATCACCGGTTGTTCATTTTCTGTCCCTGCTTCCTCAGGTTTATATGGGTACAAATCTGAGATATTGAATATCGGAGAAATTCCGATCCCATCGGGTAATTCAATCTCGTAAGCATTTGCCCCAAATTTCTTTAAGACCTTACATGGTCCGATTTTCTTCATTTTCAGTTTATTATACGTTCCTCTCGGGAACCTTTCCTTTCTCAAATGTTCTAGAACCAAATCAACAACCTCAAACTGAATTTGTCTTCTGTGTTGATCTACTCTGCGCTTATATACCTGGTTCGAACTCTGCAAACGCTCCTTCACCTGGCTGTGAAGTTCCCTCATCGCCTCTACGAAATCTTCTGCACTAGCGCTCCTAATCGCAGTCTGTTCTGAATCTCTCAGCTCAAAAATTCCCCTCGGTTACATGCCATAGACAATCTAAAATGGACTCTGCCATGTGCTTATATTGACTGAGTCGTTATAAGAAAATTCTGCATGTGGTAATATGTTGTCCCATTGGCTATGGTGTTTTGTCACTAGGCTTCTCAGCAAGTCTCCCAGACTTCTGTTCACCACTTATGTCTTTCCATCCGTCTGAGGATGATACACGGAACTAGACAACAAGTTAGTTCCCAGCTTCTTCCATAAGGTCCTCCAAAAGTGTCCTATGAACTTGGTATCTCGATCCGAAACTATGCTCCTAGGTAAGCCATGAAGTCGAATGACTTCTTTGAAAAACAGATTCACAATGTGAGTTGCATCATTGGTTTTCTGACATGGAATGAAGTGTTCCATCTTGGAAAATCTATCCACCACCACAAAGATTGAGTCAAATCCTCTTTGTGTTCTTGGCAACCCCAATATGAAATCCATGTTGATTGCATCCCACGGCCTCTCAGGTATGGGAAATGGTTGATAAAACCATGCATTATGCTTCCTTCCCTTTGAATGCTGACAAATTATGCATCTATCCATGAATATCTTGACGTATGCTCACATTCCCAGCCAAAAATATGACTCATTCAACTTTTCGAACGTCTTGTCATGACCAAAATGTCCTGCCAATCCTCCACTGTGTTTCTCCTTCAACAAATTCTCCCTCATGGAGCATTTTGGAATACACAGTTAATTACCTTTAAATAGTAATCCTTCCTGGATCATGTATTCTACCCATTGGCTTCTATCTCTAAGAATAGGATTCTCAGCTACTTCATACGCCTCCTTGAAATTTGGGTCATCTCTATACATGTCCCTGAGGTCATCAAAACCCAATGTTTTGACTTTGAACTCCTGCAACAGAAAACACTTCCTGCTCAAAGAATCAACAACTTTGTTAGTAGTACCAGAAATATGTTTAATCACAAAAGTGAAATTCTGCATATACTCAACCCATTTGACATGCCTCTGATTCAACTTCTCCTGTTGAGTCACAAACTGCAATGCATGATTGTCACTATACAAGATAAACTCTTTCGGGATCAAATAATGCCTACATTTCTTTAATTCCTGAATGATAGCATAGAACTCCTTATCGTAAGTGGAGTACTTCACTTTTGCTTCATTCAGGTTCTCGCAGAAGTATGCTATCGGCCTATCTTCTTGACTCAAGACTACCCTTATTGCAAATCCACTTGCATCGCATTTCACTTGAAACGTGTTTTGGAAATCCCGCAACACCAAAACTGGTTGTTCTGTGATCTTCCTCTTCAACAGATTAAAACTTTTCTCAGCCTCTTCTGTCCAGTGAAAATATTTGTGTATTTTATTTACTGTATCCATCATCGGTGCACTAATCCCACTGAAATTTCTGATGAATTTTCGGTAGAAACTAGCCAATCCATGAAAACTTCTCACCTCAAAGATATTCATCGGTGATGGCGAATTCTTAATTACCTCCACCTTATCTGGATCCATCCTCAATTCATCTGCAAAAATAACAAATCCCAAGTAAATGAGCTCTATCTTCATGAATGAGTATTTCTTCATGCTTATCAACAACTTCTCCTGTTGTAACCTCTGCATCACTGTAGCCAAATGCTTCAGATGCTCTGCCACTGTTTTACTGAAAACCAGTATGTCATCCAAATACACAATGACAAATTTTCCGATGAAATCCCTCAGGACTTCATTCATCAACCTCATAAAGGTACTCGACGCGTTTGTTAAGCCAAATGGCATAACAAGCCATTCATACAACCCTTCATTGGTTTTGAAGGCTGTCTTCCACTCATCACCTTCTCTCATGCGGATTTGATGATAACCGCTTTTCAAATCAATCTTTGAAAAATACCTTGCTCCACTCAAGAAATCCATCAGATCATCCATCCTTGGCAATGGAAATCTGTACCTGATGGTTATCTTGTTAATCACCCTCGATTCAGTACACATCCTCCAGCCTTCGTCTTTCTTCAGACTGAGTACTGTCGGAATAGCACATGGACTCAAGCTTTCCCTGACCAAACCTTTGTCCAACAACTCCTGGACTTTCCTTTTAACCTCTTCATTCTCTTGCGACGTCAATCTGTACGTGGCTTTGTTTGGAAAACTGGCTCCTGGTATGAGATCAATATGATGACTCACACTTTTGATCGGTGGCAACGAAAGAGGTACTTCGCCACTACTATGTCAGCAAACTCTTCCAGTAGTTCTTGAACTTCTTCTGGTAAATCATCCACCCTTGTGCTGGTCAAAAAAATCTTCGATTTCCTGACCACAATGAATTGTGGTTCTTCCTTCTTATTAACCTCTGTAAGAAGTTCCTTCCCACTCATGAGAAGTACAGTGTTTCTTACTTCCGGTTTCACCTCCTTATCCTTAATTGGAAGCAACATGTGAGTCCTCCCATTCTTCTCTAGGGTGTATGTGTTCATTCTCCCATCATGAATCACATTCCTATCATATTTCCATGGTCTACCCAGCAATAGATGACAAACATCCATGGGAATGACATCACATAATATCTTATCATTATATCCTCCTATCTTAAATTCAACTAAACATTGTTTAGTCAGTTACCTGATGTCCTTTTTGTAGCCACAAAACTCTGTATGGGAATGGATGATCAATCGTCTCCAGCTTCAGTTTTTCTACCATCTCTATAGAAACAAGATTATCCATGCTACCACTATCCACAATGACCTTGCATACCCTTTCCTTGGTTTTGCAAGCAGTCTGGAAAAGTCTAGTTCTTTGGACTGAACTCTCCACCTCCTTTTCTGGTGTCAAAAGAACTTTTCGCATCATCAACGATATTCCGCCTTCAGAATCTTCCGCCTCAACATCTCGCCTCTATGCTTCGGCGATGTGAGTCTCTCCTCCTTATTTCTTTTTTTCTGGACACTCGTAAGACTTGTGCCCATTCTTTCCACATGTGAAGCATGTTATTACTCCACCTCTTCCTCTTCCTCTACCTCTAGTACGAGGAAAAGTATTGTTGTCAGCATAATATCATCTCTATTCAGTATGTTGCCCTCGCTGTGAGCTTCCACCTCTCTCAGTTCGAGTCTGAGGTTTTTTCCAGTTGTCCTTGGGATTTTAGATTTGCCTCTGGGATGACTTCTGCCTTGGCCTCTTTGACCCTGCTTTCGGCTCAGCTTCTCTTCAGCTTTTAGAGCCATCTAATAAGCATCTTCCACCGTTCCGATGGTTACCATGCTCATATCATCCTAGATGTCATATCTCGGGCCATTCATGTATCTGGAAACTTTCTCATCATCGCTTTTTTGATGACCTGCCCTGATGTTCAGTTTGTATAATTCTTCAGTGTATTCTTTCACAGTCATCAACTTCTGTCTCAGGTTCTGCATCCTCCTGAACAGAGTAATTTGATAATCCCAAGGGATGAATTTCGCCTTCATTTTCGCGATCATTCTATCCCAGCTCTTGATCTTATTCTTACCTTTGCAGTGTCTGTCAGCTTGTAGTTCATCCCACCACAATGTTACATGTCCCTTCAATCTTGTGACAGCATGCTTGACCTTCTTGTCTTCTTCGACATCTTCATAGTCAAAGTATGTGTCCAGATCTCTAATCTAGTCTAGAATCTCCTCTGCATATAGATTTCCCTCATAAACTGGAATGTCCATCTTTTCTCTTGCACCCATTCTTGCAATAGCTTTAATCAAACGTTCATTTGCTACATCTTCGAGTGCAACTTCTTCTTCATGTTCGGCCTAAATTTCACTTTCGGAATCACTAAAATCCCCAGCACTGACTGTACGCCTCTGTGATGTCTCCATGTCTTCAATTCTAGCACGTAAATCACGGATTTCTTTTTCCATGGTTGGATCAGTCATCTGCCTACCTCTTCTTCTCAGCATTTCCCTCTCATCTGAATGATCGGGTGTTGGTCTATCCCTTCTCCTTGGCGGCATGGTGAATTTCGTTTTCTCTGCTACAGAAAGAAAAGAACCTTTATGTGCTCTGATACCAAAATTGATGATGACGATGACGCCCCCTCCACAACCCGCAGGTCGGAAGGTCCATGTCAACACAAGACCATTCCTTTACCACTGGCTGGAAGAGATTTGAAATGGCTCTTCTATTTCCCTTTCGGGAAATCTGCACCCACACTTAACTTTGATAAATCCCCTTGATACTTAGGGGGATCGGACTTTCATGCCTTCGCGAATCTGGCTATCGAGCGCTTGTCTCTCAAATCCCCGAAACCCGAGAACAGTTAACGCTAACCTTTCTTCTTTCTCTTTTCTTCGGATTTCTCTTTATCACAATTTTGGCGGTCACGGTGTCAAGCAACTGGTTCCCGCAATTCCCGAAACCCGATTTTTTGAAATACCGATGCGTCCGTGAGGTTGAAATTTCAATGCCCCCTTAATCCAATGGGACTTCGAACTTCACAATACAGAAAATCCTAATGCAAATTATTCAGGACTTCAACCACACGAAACCCCGAAACGATCAACTGAATTGACTTCTTGTCGAGAGTGCACCACATGTCCAGTCGCTGACTCCTCTATGGCCCACACAAATCCTTTTAGCTTTCGAGACTTCGCGTTTTTTGATTTCGCGATTCCCGTTGCAAAGTTTACGGGACTTCAACCTATGAAACCCTGATATAGAAATCCACGTGTAAATCCAACGACCCTTATGGCTTGGATCTATAGTCCTACTCCTCCTGAGCTTAGAACCTTTCGTAGCACTTGTTGTAACTTCCCTGCTCCTCCGTGAGATTGAACGGTTCATGGGCCTTCGTAGTTTCTCCTCAGAGAATTCCGACCGTCCATTCTTCCTCTAAGAATCTGTCCTCCTGCGGTCCCTTGTCACTACACTTTTCTTCAACCTTTAAGATATTTGGCCTCGTGCCTTCCTTCAACTCCTTCGAGGGTTAAAATCCTTCTGAGCTTTCCATGGCTCTGCATATTTTGGACAAACCCTTGCACGCACTCCTTGCGGCAGACTTTCGAACACTTCCAAGTGTTGAAATCCTTCGACTCTGTGCACACCTACAACAGTAGTCTCTCAATACTCCACTCGGGTCCACAACCCCGAGACTTCACTCAGCCTGCGCACTCCTTGCACGACTCCTATGCCCAACTGCACTTCTATGGAAATGAGAACAAAAGCTTTCTCTCCTGAGCTTTCAGAGACAACCCTCTGAACACTTTGGCGACACACTCCTTGTGGGCAATTCAACTACACTCCTTGTAGGAACTCTTACTCAGATAGAGAAACAATTGAAACTCATTCCTTTTCCCTTTCCCCTCAGATTTCAAACATTCAACAAGAAATCATTCATACATAGAATAAAAGAAAATGTACAGAAGAAAGAGTGAAATAACCATGAGCATAACATTTAGCATACATACACAGAGAACAAACACGACGCCATGAATTTGAATCAAATATTTCTCTATTAATCCAAATTTTTGTACATGGGTGTTTTCACACAGCTCTCTGCTTCTCTTCTATGCTCTCTCTCTTTGATAATGTTACAACATATAATGAGGGTGTCTATATCCCATTTCCCTCTTGTGCTCTAAAACTGTCTAATCTAACATTCAATTCTATCTACCTGCATTAACTACTATAAATTCCTCCTACCTACTAAGGATGAGATCAAATCGCTCAAGGTCCGTTTACATTATACAAGTGCGCCTCCACTTGATGTTACATTAATGGTTCCATATATTTCAAAAATTTTGCTGGAAGCTTTTCCAACTATTCGTTGTCTCCGCGCTGGCTCGCTTGAGATGCTCCTACATCATACTCCCTCGCTTGAAAATTTTCATGGGCTCTTGTCCATGAGATCACGCACTGTCTGTCCATGCCTCTGGATTTCTGCTTCATTCTTCCAGCTGGCATCTTCAGCTGGATGGCGCTTCCACTTGAACAAATATTCAAAGTATTGTTTTCGCCTGGTCTTCTTGCTCACTCTTTTGTCCAGTATGCGCTCCATCTGCGACTTTTCTGCAACTGGCATATGCTTTGTCCACTGGATCACCGGCTATTCATTTTCTATCCCTGCTTCCTCAAGTTTATATGGGTACAAATCTGAGATATTGAATATCGGAGAAATTCCGATACCATCGGGTAATTCAATCTCGTAAGCATTTCCCCAAATTTCTTTAAGACCTTACATGGTCCGATTTTCTTCATTTTCAATTTATTATATGTTCCTCTTGGGAACCTTTCCTTTCTCAAATGTGCCAGAACCAAATCACCAACCTCAAACTGAAGTTGTCTTCTGTGTTGATCTACTCTTTGCTTATATTCCTGGTTTGAACTCTGCAAATTCTCCTTCACTTGGTTGTGAAGTTCCCTCATCGCCTCTGCGAAATCTTCTGCACTAGCGCTCCTAATCACAGTCTGTTATGAATCTCTCAGCTCAAAAGTTCCCCTTGGCTGCATGCCATAGACAATCTGAGATGAACTCTGCCTAGTACTTCTGTTAACTGAGTTGTTATGAGCAAATTCTGTCTGTGGTAATATGTTGTCCCACTGGCTATGGTGTTCTGTCACTAGGCTTCTCAGCAAGTCTGCCAGACTTTTGTTCACCACTTCTGTCTATCCATCCATCTAAGGATGATACGCCGAACTAAACAACAAGTTAGTTCCTAGCTTCTTCCATAAGGTCCTCCAAAAGTGTCCTATGAACTTGGTATCTAGATCCGAAACTATGCTCCTTGGTAAGTCGTGAAGTCGAATGACTTCTTTGAAAAATAGATTCGCAATGTGAGTTGCGTCACTGGTTTTCTGACATGGAATGAAGTGTGCCATCTTGGAAAATCTATCCACCACCACAAAGATTGATTCAAATACTCTTTGTGTTCTTGGAAATCCCAATATGAAATCCATGTTGATTGCATCCCACGGCCTCTCAGGTATGGGCAATGGTTGATAAAACCCTGCATTCTGCTTCCTTCCCTTCGAATGCTGACAAATTATGCATCTATCCATGAATATCTTGACGTTTGCTCGCATTCTTGGCCAAAAATATGACTCATTCAACTTTGTGAACGTCTTGTCGTGACCAAAATGTCCTGCCAATCCTCCACTGTGCTTCTCCTTCAGCAAATTCTCCCTCATGGAGCATTTTGGAATACACAGTTGATTACCTTTAAACAGTAATCCTTCCTGGATCATGTATTCTACCCATTGGCTTCTATCTCTGATAATTGGATTCTCAGCTGGTTCATACGCCTCCTTGAAATCTGGGTCATCTCTATACATGTCCCTGAGGTCATCAAAACCCAATGCTTTGACTCTGAACTCCTGCAACAGAAAACACTTCCTGCTCAAAGCATCAACAACTTTGTTTGCAGTACCAGAAATATGTTTAATCACAAAAGTGAAATTCTACATATACTCAACCCATTTGACATGCCTCTGATTCAACTTCTCCTGTTGAGTCACAAACTGCAATGCATGATTATCACTATACAAGATAAACTCTTTCGGGATCAAATAATGCCTACATTTCTTTAATGCCTGAATGATAGCATAGAACTCCTTATCGTAAGTGGAGTAATTCACTTTCACTTCATTCAGCTTCTCGCTGAAGTATGCTATCCACCTGTCTTCTTGACTCAAGACTACCCCTATTGCAAATACACTTGCATCGCATTTCACTTGAAACGTCTTTTGGAAATCCGGCAACACCAAAACTGGTTGTTTCGTGATCTTCCTCTTCAACAGATTAAAACTTTTCTCAGCCTCTTATGTCCAGTGAAAATATTTGTTTCTTTTCTTCACTGTATCCATCATCGGTGCACTAATCCCACTGAAATTTCTAATGAATTTTCGGTAGAAACTAGCCAATCCGTGAAAACTTCTCACCTTAAAGATATTCTTCGGTGATGGCCAATTCTTAATTACCTCCACCTTATCTGGATCCATCCTCAATTCATCTGCAGAAATAACAAATCCCAAGTAAATGAGCTCTGTCTTCATGAATGAGGATTTCTTCATGTTTATCAATAGCTTCTCCTGATGTAACCTCTGCATCACTGTAGCCAAATGCTTCAGATGCTCTGCCACTGTTTTACTGAAAACCAGTATGTCATCCAAATACACAATGAAAAAAATTTCGATGAACTCCCTCAGGACTTCGTTCATCAACCTCATAAAGGTACTCGGTGCATTTGTTAAGCCAAACAGCATAACAAGCCATTCATACAACCCTTCGTTGGTTTTGAAGGCTGTCTTCCACTCATCACCTTCTCTCATGCGGATTTGATGATAACCACTTTTCAAATCAATCTTTGAAAAATACCTTGCTCCACTCAAGAAATCCATTAGATCATCCATCCTTGGCAATGGAAATCTGTACCTGATGGTTATCTTGTTAATCTCCCTCGAGTCAGTACACATCCTCCAGCCTCCATCTTTCTTTGGACTCAGTACTGTCGGAACAGCACACGGAGTCAAGCTTTCCCTGACCAAACCTTTGTCCAACAACTCCTGGACTTACCTTTTAACCTCTTCATTCTCTTGTGGCATCAATTTGTACGTGGCTTGGTTTGGAAAACTGGCTCCTGGTATGAGATCAATATGATGACTCACACTTCTGATCGGTGGCAACGAATGAGGTAGTTCATCCACTAATATGTCAGTGAACTCTTCCAGTATTTCCTGAACTTCTTCTGGTAAATCATCCACCCTTGTGTTGGTCAAAACAATCTTTGGTTTCCTGACCACAATGAATTGTGGTTCTTCCTTCTTCTTAACCTATGTAAGAAGTTCCTTCCCACTCATGAGAAGTATAGTGTTGCTTACTTCCGGTTTCGCCTCCTTATCCTTAATTGGAAGCAACATGTGAGTCCTCCCATTCTTCTATAGGGTGTATGTGTTCATTCTCCCATCATGAATCACATTCCTATCATATTGCCATTGTCTACCCAACAATATATGACAAACATCCATGGGAATGACATCACATAAAATCTTATCATTATATCCTCCTATCTTAAATTCAACTAAACATTGTTTAGTGACAGTTACCTGATGTCCTTTTTGTAGCCACGAAACTCTGTATGGGCTTGGATGATCAATCGTCTCCAGCTCCAGTTTTTCTACCATCTCTGTAGAAAGAAGATTATCCGTGCTACCACTTTCCACAATGACCTTGCATACCCTGTCCTTGGTTTTGCAAGCAGTCCGAAAAAGTCTGGTTCTTTGGACTGAACTCTCCACCTCCTTTTCTAGTGTCAAAAGAACTTTTCGCATCATCAACAATCTTCCACCTTCAGCATCTTCTGCCTCAACATATCGCCTCTGTGCTTCGGCGATGCGAGTCTCTCCTCCTTCTTTCTTTTTTTTTGGACACTCGTAAGACTTGTCCCCATTCTTTCCACATGTGAAGCATGTTATTACTCCACCTCCTCCTCTTCCTCTACCTCTAGTACGAGGAAAAGTATTGTTTTCAGCATAATATCCTCTCTAGTTAGTATGTTGCCCTCATTGTGAGCTTCCACCTCTCTCAGTTCAAGTCTGTGGTTTTTTCCAGTCCTCCTTAGGCTTCTGATATTTGTCCTGGGCAACTGATTTTCCTCTGGGCTGACTTCTGCCTCGACCTCTTTGACCCTGCTTTTGGCTCAGCTTCTTTTCATCTTTTAGATCCATCTGATAAGCATATTCCACCGTTTCGATGTTTACCATGCTCATCTCATCCTGGATGTCATATCTCAGGCCATTCATGTATCTGGCAACTTTCTCATCATCGCTTTCTCGATGACCTGCCCTGATGTTCAGCTTGTAGAATTCTTCAGTGTATTCTTTCACTGTCATCAGCTTCTGTCTTAGGTTCTGCATCCTCCTTAACAGAGTAATTTGATAATCCCTGGGGATGAATTTCGCCTTCATTTTCGCGATCATTCTATCCCAGCTCTTGATCTTCTACTTACCTTTGCAACGTCTGTCAGCTTGTAGTTCATCCCACCACAATGTTGCATGTCCCTTCAATATTGTGACAGCATGCTTGACCTTCTTGTCTTCTTCGACATCTTCATAGTCAAAGTATGTGTCAAGAGCTCTAATCCAGTCTAGAAGCTCCTCTACATCCAGATTTCCCTCATAAACTAGAATGTCCATCTTCTCTCTTGCACCCATTCTTGCAATAGCTTTAATCAAATGTTCGTTTGCTACATCTTCAGCTGCAACTTCTTCTTCATGTTCGGCCTCAATTTCACTTTCGGAATCACTAAGATCCCCAGCACTGACTGTACGCCTCTATGTTGTCTCCATGTCTTCAAGTCTAGCGCATAAATCATACATTTCTTTTTCAATGGTTGGATCAGTCATCTACCTACCTCTTCTTCTAGGCATTTCCCTCTCCTCTAACTGATCGGGTGTTGGTCTGTCACTTCTCCTTAATGGCATGGTGAATTTCTTTTTCTCTGCTATAGAAAGAAAATAACCTTTCTGTGCTCTGATACCAAAATTGATGATGACGATGACGCCCCCTCCACAACCCGCTGGTCAGAAGGTCCATGTCAGCATAGGACCTTTCCTTTACCACTGGCCCGAAGAGGTTTGAAATGGCTCTTCTATTTCCCTTTTGGGAAATGTGCACCCACACTTAACTTTGAGAAATCCCCTTGATACTTAAGGGGATCAGACTTTCATGCCTTCGCGAATCCAGTAGTCGAGCGCTTGTCTCTCAAATCCCTGAAACCCGAGAACAGTTAACACTGACCTTTCTTCTTTCTCTTTGCTTCGGATTTCTCTTTATCGCGATTTCGGTGGTCGCGGTGTCAAGCAACTTGTTCCCGGGATTCCTGAAACCCGATTTTCTGAAATACCGATGCGTCTGTGAGGTTGACCTTTCAATGCCCCCTTAATCCATCGGGACTTCGGACATCGCGATATCGCGAATCCTAATGCAACATTTTTGGGACTTCAACCCCACGAAACCCCGAAACGGTCAACTGAATTGAATTCTTGTCGAGAGTGTGACACATGTCCACTCGCTGACTCCTCTGTGGCCCACACAAATCCTTTTAGCTTTCGGGACATCGTGTTTCATGATTTTGCAATTCCTGTTTCAAAGTTTACGGGACTTCAACCTATGAAACCCCGATATAGAAATCCATGTGTAAATCCAACGGCCCTTGTGGCTTGGATCTACAGTCCTACTCCTCCTAAGCTTAGAACCTTTTGCAGCACTCGTTGTAACTTCACTGCTCCTCCGTGAGATCGAACGGTTCACGGGCCTTCACGGTTTCTCCTCAGAGAATTCCAACCGTCCGTTCTTCCTCTAAGAATCTGTCCTCCTGCAGTCCCTCATTACTACACTTTCCTTCAACCTTTAAGATATTTGGCCTCGTGCCTTCCTTCAACTCCTTCGAGGGTTCAAATCCTTCTGAGATTTCCACGGCTCTGCATATTTTGGACAAACCCTTGCACACACTCCTTGCGGCAGACTTTCGAACACTTCCAAGTGTTGAAATCCTTCGACTCTGCACACACCTGCAACAACAGTCTCTCAATACTCCACTTAGGTCCAAAACCCCGAGATTTCACTCAGCCTGCGCACTCCTTGCACGACTCCTGTGCCCAACTGCACTTCTATGGAAATGAGAAAAAAATCTTTCTCTCGTGAGCTTTCAGAGACAACCCTTTGAACACTTTGTCGACGCACTCCTTGTGGACAATTCAACTAGACTCCTTACAGAAACTCTTACTCAGATAGAGAAACAATTGAAACTCATTCCTTTTCCCTTTCCCCTCAGATTTCAAACATTCAATAAGAAATCATTCATACATAGCATAAAAGCGAATGTACAGAAGAAAGAGTGAAATAACCATGAGCATAACATTTAGCATACATACACAGAGAACAAACACAACACCATGAATTTGAATCAAAGCTTTCTCTATTAATCCAAATTTTTGTACATGGGTGTTTTCACACAGCTCTCTGCTTCTCTTCTATGCTCTCTCTCTCTGATAATGTTACAACATACAATGAGGGTGTCTATGTCTCGTTTCCCTCTTGTGCTCTAAAACTATCTAATCTAACATTCAATTCTATCTACCTACATTAACTACTATAAATTCCTCCTACCTACTACGGACGAGAGCAAATCTCTCAAGGTCCATTTACATTATACAAGTGCGCCTCCACTTGATGTTTCATTAATGGTTCAAGATATTTCAAAATTTGTGCTGGGCACTTTTCCAGTTGTCCATTGTCTCCACGCTGGCTCGCTTGAGATGCTCCTGCATCATACTCCCTCGCTTGAAAATTTTCATGGGCTCCTGTCCATGAGCTCACGCACTGTATGTCCATGCCTCTGGATTTCTGCTTCATTCTCCCAGCTGGCATATTCAACTAGATGGCCCTTCCACTTGACCAAATATTCAAAGTATTTTTTTCACCTGGTCTTCTTGCTCACTCTTTTGTCCAGTATGCGCTCCATCTGCGGCTTTTCTACAACTGGCATCTGCTTTGTCCACTGGATCACCGACTGTTCATTTTCTGTCCCTACTTCCTCAGGTTTATATGGGTACAAATCTAAGATATCGATTGTCGGAGAAATTTCGATCCCATCGGGTAATTCGATCTCATAAGCATTTGCCCCAAATTTCTTTAAGACCTTACATGGTCCGATTTTCTTCATTTTCAGTTTATTATATTTTCCTCTCGGGAACATTTCCTTTCTCAAATGTGCCAGAACCAAATCACCAACCTCAAACTGAAGTTGTCTTCTGTGATGATCTTCTCTACACTTATATTCCTGGTTCGAACTCTGCAAACGCTCCTTCACCTGGCTGTGAAGTTCCCTCATCGCCTCTGCAAAATATTCTGCACTAGCGCTCCTAATCGCAGTCTGTTCTATATCTCTCAGGTCAAAATTTCCCCTCAGCTGCATGCCATAGACAATCTGAAATGGACTATGCCCTGTGATTCTATTGACTGAGTCGTTATAAGAAAATTTTGCCTATGGTAATATGTTGTCCCACTGGCTATGGTGTTTTGTCACTAGGCTTCTCAACAAGTCTCCCAAACTTATGTTCACCACTTCTATCTGTCCATCCGTTTGAGGATGATATGCCAAACTAAACAACAAGTTAGTTCCCAGCTTCTTCCATAAGGTCCTCCAAAAGTGTCCTATGAACTTGGTATCTCGATCTGAAACTATGCTCCTTGGTAAGTCGTGAAGTCGAATGACTTCTTTGAAAAACAGATTCACAATGTGAGTTGTGTCACTAGTTTTCTGAAATGGAATGAAGTGTTCCATCTTGGAAAATCTATCCACCACCACAAAGATTGAGTCAAATCCTCTTTGTGTTCTTGGCAACCCCAATATGAAATCCATGCTGATTGCATCCCACAACCTCTCAGGTATGGGCAATGGTTGATAAAACCCTGCATTCTGCTTCCTTCCCTTCGAATGCTGACAAATTCTACATCTATCCATGAATTTCTTGACGCCTGCTCGCATTCCTGGCCAAAAATATGACTCATTCAACTTTGTGAATGTCTTGTCATGACCAAAATGTCCTGCCAATCCTCCACTATGTTTCTCCTTCAGCAAATTCTCCCTCATGGAGAATTTTGGAATACACAGTTGATTACCTTTAAACAGTAATCCTTCTTGGATCATGTATTCTACCCATTGGCTTCTATCCTTGAGAATTGGATTCTCAACTGCTTCTTACGCCTCCTTGAAATCTGGGTCATCTCTATACATGTCGCTGAGCTCATCAAAACCCAATGTTTTGACTCTGAACTCCTACAACAGAAAACACTTCCTGCTAAAAGCATCAACAACTTTGTTAGCAGTACAAGAAATATGTTTAATCACAAAAGTGAAATTCTACATATACTCAACCCATTTGACATGCCTCTAATTCAACTTCTCCTGTTGAGTTACAAACTGCAATGCATGATTGCCACTATATAACATAAACTCTTTCGGGATCAAATAATGCCTCCATTTATTTAGTGCCTGAATGATAGAATAGAACTCCTTAACGTAAGTGGAGTACTTCACTTTCGCTTCATTCATCTTCTCACTGAAGTATGCTATCGGCCTGTCTTCTTGACTCAAGACTGCCCCTATTGCAAATCCACTTTCATCGCATTTCACTTGAAACGTCTTTTGGAAATTCGGCAACACCAAAACTAGTTGTTCCGTGATCTTCCTCTTCAACAGATTAAATCTTTTCTCAGCCTCTTCTGTCCAGTGAAAATATTTGTGTCTTTTATTCACTGTATCCATCATTGGTGCATTAATCCCACTAAAATTTCTGATGAATTTTCGGTAGAAACTAGCCAATCCGTGAAAACTTCTCACCTCAAAGATATTCTTCGGTGATGGCCAATTCTTAATTACCTCCACCTTATCTGGATCCATCCTCAATTCATCCGCAGAAATAACAAATCCCAAGTAAATGAGCTCTATCTTCATGAATGAGGATTTCTTCATGTTTATCAACAGCTTCTCCTACTGTAACCTCTGCATCACTGTAGCCAAATGCTTCAGATGCTCTACCACTATTTTACTGAAAACCGGTATGTCATCCAAATACACAATGACAAATTTTCCGATGAACTCCCTCAGGACTTTGTTCATCAACCTCATAAAGGTACTCAACGCGTTTGTTAAGCCAAATGACATAACAAGACATTCATACAACCCTTCGTTGGTTTTGAAGGCTGTCTTCCACTCATCACCTTCTCTCATGCGGATTTGATGATAATTGATTTTCAAATCAATCTTTGAAAAATACCTTGCTCCACTCAAGCAATCCATTAAATCATCCATCCTTGGCAATGGAAATATGTACCTGATGGTTATCTTGTTAATCGCCCTCGAGTCAGTACACATCCTCTAGCTTCCATCTTTCTTTGGACTCAGTATTGTCGGAACATCACATGGACTCAAGCTTTCCCTGACCAAACCTTTGTCCAAAAACTCATGGACTTGCCTTTTAACCTCTTCATTCTCTTGCATCGTCAATCTGTACGCGGCTTTGTTTGGCAAACTGGCTCCTGGTATGAGATCAATATGATGACTCACACTTCTGATCAGTGGCAACGCATGAGGTAGTTCGGCCACTACTATGTCGGCGAACGCTTCCAGTAGTTCTTGAACTTCTTCTGGTAAATCATCCACCCTTGTGCTGGTCAAAACAATCTTCGATTTCCAGACCACAATGAATTGCGGTTCTTCCTTATTCTTAACCTCTGTAAGAAGTTCCTTCCCACTCATGATAAGTACAGTGTTGCTTACTTCCGGTTTCACCTCCTTATCCTTAATTGGAAGCAACATGTGAGTCCTCCCATTCTTCTATAGGGTGTATGTGTTCATTCTCCCATCGTGAATCACAGTCCTGTCATATTGCCATGGTCTACCCAGCAATAGATGACAAACATCCATGGGAATGACATCACATAATATCTTATCATTATATCCTCCTATCTTAAATTCAACTAAACACTGTTTAGTGACAGTTACCTGATGTCCTTTTTGTAGCCACGAAAATCTGTATGGGCTTGGATGATCAATCGTCTCTAGCTCCAGTTTTTCTACCATATCTGTAGAAACAAGATTATCCGTGCTAGCACTGTCCACAATGACCTTGCATACCCTGTCCTTGGTTTTGCAAGCAGTCCAAAAAAGTCTGGTTCTTTGGAATGAACTCTCCACCTCCTTTTCTAGTGTCAAAAGAACTTTTCGCATCATCAGCGATCTTCCACCTTCAGCATCTTCCGCCTCAACATCTCACCTCTGTGCTTTGGCGATGTGATTCTCTCCTCCTTTTTTTTTGTCTGGACACTCGTAAGACTTGTGCCCATTCTTTCCACATGTGAAATATGTTATTACTCCACCTCTTCCTCTTCCTCTACCTCTAGTACGAGGAAAAGTATTGGTGTCATCATAATCTCCTCTCTGTTCAGTATGTTGCCCTCGCTATGAGCTTCCACCTCTCTCAGTTCAAGTCTAGGGTTTTTTCCAGTCGCCCTTGGGCTTCTGATATTTGTCCTGGGCAACTGATTTGCCTTTGGGCTGACTTCTACCTCGGCCTCTTTGACCCTGCTTTCGGCTCAACTTCTCTTCAGATTTTAGAGCCATATGATAAGCATCTTCCACCGTTCTGATGGTTACCATGCTCATCTCATCCTGGATGTCATATCTTAGGCCATTCATGTATCTGGCAACTTTCTCATCATCGCTTTCTCGATGACCTGCCCTGATGTTCAGCTTGTAGAATTCTTCAGTGTATTCTTTCACTGTCATCAGCTTCTGTCTCAGGTTCTGCATCCTCCTGAACAAAGTAATTTGATAATCCCTGGGGATGAATTTCGCCTTCATTTTTGCGATCATTCTATCCTAGCTCTTGATCTTCTACTTACCTTTGCAACATCTGTCATCTTGTAGTTCATCCCACCACAATGCTGCATGTCCCTTCAATCTTGTGACAACATGCTTGACCTTCTTGTCTTCTTCGACATCTTCATAGTCAAAGTATGTGGCCAGAGCTCTAATCCAGTCTAGAAGCTCCTCTGCATCCAAATTTCCCTCATAAACTAGAATGTCCATCTTACCTCTTGCACCCATTCTTGCAATATCTTTAATCAAAAGTTCGTTTGTTGCATCTTCGGTTGCAACTTCTTCTTCATGTTCGGCCTCAATTTCACTTTAGGAATCACTAAGATCCCCAACACTGACTGTACGCCTCTGTGATGTCTCCATGTCTTCAATTCTAGCACGTAAATCACACATTTCTTTTTCTATGGTTGGATCAGTCATCTGCCTACCTCTTCTTCTGGGCATTTCCCTCTCCTCTGACTGATCGGGTGTTGGTCTGTCCCTTCTCCTTGGCGGCATGGTGAATTTCTTTTTCTCTGTTACAGAAAGCAAAGAACCTTTCTGTGCTCTGATAGCAAAATTGATGATGACGATGACGCCCCCTCCACAACCCGTAGGTCGAAAGGTCCACGTCAACACAGGACCTTTCCTTTACCACTGGCCCGAAGAGATTTGAAATGGCTCTTCTATTTCCCTTTTGGGAAATCTGCACCCACACTTAAATTTGATAAATCCCCTTGATACTTCAGGCGATCGGACTTTCGCGCCTTCGCAAATCCGGCGATCGAGTGCTTGTCTCTCAAATCGCCGAAACCTGAGAACAGTTAACGCTAACCTTTCTTCTTTCTCTTTTCTTCGGATTTCTATTTATCGCGATTTCGGTGGTCCCAGTGTCAAGCAACTTGTTCCCGCAATTCCTGAAACCCGATTTTCTGAAATACTGATGCGTCCATGAGGTTGACCTTTCAACGCCCCCTTAATCCGTCGGGACTTCAAACTTCGCGATATCGTGAATCCTAATGCAAATTTTTCGGGACTTCAACCCCACGAAATCCCGAAATGGTCAACTGAATTGACTTCTTGTCAAGAGTGCACCACCTGTCCACTCGCTGACTCCTTTGTGGCCCATACAAATCATTTTAGCTTTTGAGACTTCGTGTTTCATGATTTCGTGATTCCCGTTGCAAATTTTACGGGACTTCAACCTATGAAACCCCAATATAGAAATCCATGTGTAAATCCAACGACCCTTGTGGCTTGGATCTACAGTCCTACTCCTCCTAAGCTTAGAACCTTTCACAGCACTCGTTGTAACTTTCCTGCTCCTCCGTGAGATCGAATGGTTCACAGGCCTTCACGGTTTCTCCTTAGAGAATTTCAACCGTCTGTTCTTCCTCTAAGAATATGTCCTCCTGCAGTCCCTCATTACTACACTTTCCTTCAACCTTTAAGATATTTGGCCTCGTGCCTTCCTTCAACTCCTTCGAGGGTTCAAATCCTTCTAAGATTTCCACGGCTCTGCATCTTTTGGACAAACCCTTGCACGCACTCCTTGCGGCAGAATTTTGAACACTTCCAAGTGTTGAAATCCTTCGACTCTGCGCACACCTGCAGCAGTAGTCTCTCAATAATCCACTCAGGTCCACAACCCCGAGACTTCACTCAGCCTGCGCACTCCTTGCACGGCTCCTGTGCCCAACTGCACTTCTGTGGAAATGAGAACAAAAGATTTCTCTCCTGAGCTTTCAGAGACAACCCTCTGAACACTTTTTCGACGCACTCCTTGCAGACAATTCAACTGCACTCCTTGTAGGAACTCTTACTCAGATAGAGAAACAATTGAAACTCATTCCTTTTCCCTTTCCCCTCATATTTCAAACATTCAACAAGAAATCATTCATACATAGCATAAAAGCAAATGTACAGAAGAAAGAGTGAAATAACCATGAGCATAACATTTAGCATACATACACAGAGAACAAACACGACGCCATGAATTTGAATCAAAGCTTTCTCTATTAATCCAAATTTATGTACATGGGTGTTTTCACACAGCTCTCTGCTTCTCTTCTATGCTCTCTCTCTCTGATAATGTTACAGCATACAATGAGGGTGTCTATATCCTGTTTCCCTCTTGCGCTCTAAAACTGTCTAATCTAACATTCAATTCTATCTACCTGTATAAACTACTATAAATGCATCCTACCTACTAAGGACGAGAGAAAATCGCTCAAGGTCCATTTACATTATACAAGTGCGCCTCCACTTGATGTTTCATTAATGGTTCAAGATATTTAAAAATTTGTGCTGGGTGCTTTTCCAGCTATCTGTTGTCTACGTGTTGGATCGCTTGAGATGCTCCTGCATCATCGACATATGATCCTCTAATAATAGTATATGCATAAAAAAATTAGGTACATCATTAAACATCCAATTATGTTGAGGAATCTTCAGTAAATGCTTGAAACAGAGTGAGTAAATAGGCCATGGATCTCGGGCATCTTCAATCACTAGAAGCAAATTCTGGTAGGACATTGAGCAAGAGGGATCCCAATGGAGAAAAACCCATGTGATCGAATTTCATAATGGTGCCCTGAGATATGCGTATCGCTAACTCCTCTATGCTCTGAGTGTCAGATGGAGTATTGGAGTATTCAAAGGCTAGATCGAGGACCATGAACTTCTCTCAATCCGTCCACAATTTTAGGAAATGGCCCACTCAAGACCTAAATGGGCATATTGGGCATAAAACCCATGTGCCGGATTTTTATGATTCAACTTTCTCTTCCCATAAATTAAGCTCTAAGTTCGCTACCTGGAACAATGTCGAATGAAGGTCTGGATGGAAGGTCGGATCACATTTTTGACATGTTGCAAGAAAACAATAAACGTTAGATTAATGTAACCATTCAAATGAAGATGAGTTAATCATAAAACCATTGAAAAATGATGATTACACATACCTTGTGTGATTCCATGCAAATCGATGTATAAAGCTTGATTAAATACCTTTAAAATGGTTAAATGAGAGCATAGCATATGTAATATCGCATGCAAAAATGATTTGGCCATCAAACAAAATAGTCAAAACACGAACCCAACATTACCCCATGCCTAAGGATTTGCAGGTCCCTCTGCAAACAAAAATGAATCACCTGACATAACTAGACTCGTGAAGGAGGGGGTGGATTGGCTTTAGAAGCTTCTCCCTCTTGTCTTGGTGATTTTGTATTGGGCCTTTTACGATTTCACAGGTGTATCAATTCAAATGATCATTTATTGATGAAATCATGGTCATTTACAGTGTATACATACCGCATATGATCCTCCATATGGCACTTTATCTGGTCGTCTAGATGGCACTCCATGTGGTCTTCCAAATGGCACTCCATATGGAACTTCATATGGTACTCATGTGCAAGTGGAAATTATCCCCATTATAATGGATGCTCACCCATAGCACTCATCTTGGGAAATTTCTGACAGTCATGGTGAACAGTAGCATGGACAGGATAAGTGTGAATAGGATGATCCACTATTAATTTCCTTATCATCGTTCTTGTAACACTATAAAACAACTCGTTCCTTTGTTCAATAAATTGTTTCTATGTTCATAGGCGTGTAACACAGATCTGTAGTGAGTTTAACAATGTATTATTGATCTTTAATTGTCATAAAGAACCAGTTAAGAATTCTTCCATTATAGAAACATAAAAATAAATAAATAAATGCACAGCATGGTTATAACACACAGTGATGTTAGCAGTATAGAATTTAGCATTTTAATAAAAACAATTGTTGATATAATAGCCCAGAATATCATAAAAAAAATATGATAGCATTTTTAATAGAGATTCTACTTCTCTTCTCATGGATTATAATATATATGGGAAGTTCTTATCATTTGTCAGCTCAGGAAGCCCCTCCCCCACTACTAAGTATTGTGACACCTCACAATCAAAGATATAGGGAACTAGTCAATTCTCCCAATAGCCTAAGATTTACAGTTTTCCAAGTGTAGAGATAAATTTCACACATTAGTCCAACGAGACGGTTAAAATATGGCCCCACTATTATTGGACTAATTGGTAGGTGCAGACACTAACAGATCTCCCTAGATCCACCTGGATCTAGAACAAAATAGGACAGGACATGACTCTTTCCCTAAGTTACGACCATTGAATTAGGTAGTAAGGAGGAACAAGTGACATACCTTTGTATTGCTTCCTTAAGTCTCTATTGCTCTCGCTTCACTCCGGTGCTCTTGTGAGGTCAAGACCAAGAAAACACAAACCAACCTAAGTGAAGATAGAAAAATGTATTCAATCGTCAACTTATGCATATGATCAAGGAATTACACAATAAAGTAAGAATGACTTTATGGGAAAAGGACATGTCGTTGTATCTTATTAATTGAAAGTAGAAGATACAACCTGATCGCCTTGATGTCACAAGCTTCCTTTCGGTGACTCTTGGTTCCAACACACACACTTGCTCTGTACTTGCATGAAGAAGATCCAATTCCTCTTGATAGACCAACTAGAGTCTCCAAGCTTATGTTCAAGCAGGGTTCTTCACACAATTCCTTCACCAATTCTTCAATTAATCTTTCTTAACCTTTTCCATGAGAATCCTTTCAATATATAGGAGAGGGTGAGATGGTTACATGGATGAGAATGATCCCATCAAATCAGAGAAGCCAGTAAAATGACAACCATATGAATGCCAACTCATTCTCTAGAAGATTCCCTTCTAGAACCCTCGAGACCTCTTCTCTTTCCAAATCTTAAAAACAAGTTCAAACCCTATGTATGGAGAAAACTGTGAGAATTTTGCACCCTAGATGAAGGTGGCCTACGAGAATGGGTCATTCTCACACCCTAGGCCATATGCAGCCTGCGAACTCACTTTGAAAATATGTTTTCTGGAAGGAGATAAATGCCACTTTTCTCAGGAGAAAGTTCTTGTTGGGAGCCTGAGTACACCATTGTTAATACATCACCAAGATGACCAAAATCATGTGTAACAGAATGCCCCCCAAAGTATGAGGCTAGAATCAGTGACAGCCGAAATACTTTGTAAACTGCGTGTGTGTGTCGGAAACCAGGAGCGCACCTAATTAGAAACCTGCAAACAACCAAGCATCTGCAGAATATCATACTAGTTCTAAGGTAGGCATTCCCATACTTAGATCATAGACAGATGACATCATAAAAATAGGTCATGGCCACCAATCATACATCGTGGATCCATGCCATCAAAATATCGCATAGCCACCAAGAATACGCTGTGGGTCTATGCAAGAAGATTCAAATTAAGACGACATAGCCATGAGACATACAAAGTCAATTTATGTGTCAGCAAATTATACATATTCCATCGCAGCCTAGATCAAAGAGATGAGACCCAGGGTCTTCAATCCCGTCACCTGAAAGTATGAATCTAACCATGTGATTACATGTGCTGAAGTCGAACATGGTAGAAACCACTTGATTACCGGTCATTGATGAAACCGTTAACAATTGAGAGGGAAATCACCATTAATGTCAATGACTCCCAAGGTACACAAGTACAATCCACTGAATGTGAATAAATGAGTTGAGGTTGAACATTCGATGGAATCTCCCGATCAAGGGTCAATGATGAAAACCCATTGTCAAAAGCGAGGAAACCTGCCATTGTGGCATGCAAGTTCCAAGGTACCAAATAATGTCTAAGTCTTGTTTCTGGATAATGAGATGGAGTCGACGGAACAAAACTCATCATAGGAGGGCCTTGATGTATCCCCCATCAATGACATGAAATGAGTAACAGATTTTGAAGGTGAAACAGAGTATGATGTGAGTTGAACTGGACACAGGGAAGGCCGACACGAAGAGAATGGACAACTGCAGATGGCCGACTCAATAGAGGTTTTGGATGAACTTCTCTTGAACATATGAATGACATGACCAATGATTTGGCAGCACTGACTCAGAGATGACTCAGGATATGACCTTGTAGCAAGTCGAATGAAAGACAAATGGATTTCCCAAACCATCTTCAGATAATGAATAGGGGGGTGTCATGTTCAAGAGCGACACTTACTACCAATAATATGAATACGAAAACACATCCCTTTCCCAAATTTCCCCCCCACCATTTCTAGCGAGTACCTCTTTATTTTTACGCAAGCTTGAGGAGGATAACATATGCTTGTTGATGTAAGCTCATCCTTCAGACAAGTCCCTCGGAGTATCTTTAACGAACCCTAGGAAGGAGTGGTTCGGTCCCATTACGGGTCTTTTGATGTTTGTTTAATGAGTCCAAAGATAGAAAACTTGAAGGTTTTTCATGATTATAGAGTCTGGAAAAACACTCAAAAGAGGACTCTCTCAGTTCCTTTTTCATAAAATAGTCTGATGAGACTAAAAAAGAGATAAATTATCACCCAACAGACGCTCTCTTCAAATACTTTAACGAGCGTGAAAATAGCAAGATCGCTCGGCAATATTTTCATGTTTAGAGAGTCTGAAAAGAGCTTAAAGAGGACTCCAGGGGGTTCCTTTTTCGTATAACCTTGTTGATCCCGAAAAAGTGATAAAAGTGTGCTCAATTACGTTCTCATGTATTTTTTAGCGTGAGAACGAACAAAGACCAAGCTCAAGGTTTTGTCTAAAAACCATAAAAAATAATTCAAACATGTGATGAAAGAGAGAAAATATATGTATCCTTTCATATGGACGTCAAAGTCGTCAAGTCTGCAAAAAGAGACACTTATAGGGGTATTAGGCATTAGGTTTGATAAAATAAAACAATTATAAAAACCAACAAAAATGGTGAAAAGTAAATATAAGTGAGTAAAAGTTCTTTTACCATAGTCATTGTAACTTTGCCAAGATTTTAGCTCAAAACCCCTCTTTTGCCCTCGAATTTCGGTGCTCGATTGCGGAAGGTATGAACAACCATTCGGTGAACCGTCTCCGTCAGTGAGGTAAGCACCTTGTCTTCTATCTTTTCATGGTTCAATTTTTTGTTTTCATTGGTAAATTTCAACTTTTTGAGCTTGTTTTAGGGCTAAAATTCATGCTCAAGCATTCTCACAAGCTAGCCACATGGGACCTGCGAGAATGCATGATTCTCACAGGTGGCCCCAAAGGCACCTTCGAAAACCTCGCAATGTGCTAAAGGAGCACCTACGAGAACCACAAAATGAAAATTTTCTTTGATGTTTGCTCAATGAAAAATGTACCAAGTCTTGAAAAGAGTTGTTGACCTTCTTCTTATGGTTCTTGTGCAGGCATTTGGCTGTCACTATGGTTCTGGAATGGCGTGAAAGAGAGCATGAATAAGATGATGCTATTTCCAGGAATAACCCAGGCACCATTGCCACTTTGCAAGACTGTGGTCTCCTGAAATTCTTTCGGATCCTGGGTATGAGGGCCCAAGTCAGGCTGTTGGAGTACCTTGTTCATATGTGGGATGTGGACCAACAATTATTCCATGTGGGGGTCCACACATTGTCCTTGGATATCAAGGACATTTATTTCCTGAATGGACTGTCACGGCGTGGGTACCACGCTAGCTTAACCGGTAGCCGAGGTGGTGAGCTACCTATGAGTGAGTATTTCCATCAGTACTGTGTTCCAGAGGCAAAAAGAAGCAAAGGAAAGGTGGTCATTTGGGGGGTCCAGGATTTGACCCTTCGCACTATCTTGTTCACCATTTCTCGTATTGCTGGGAGTCCTTCTCCACACATGGCTCTCCATAGGTATTTTCAGTACGCCATAGAGTGTACTGAGCCTCATGTCTTTAACTGGTCAGATGCAGTCCTTCATAGTGTGAAGAGGTAGTTGACTAAATGCAGGAGAGGTGACCTAAAGAAATTCGGGTACAGATCATTGTTGGTGTCCTTCTTTCTTGAGAGGGTTCCCTTGGTAAGGTTGCAAGTTGAATGGGGTTTACCAGCTCCAGAGGATCCGAGAATGCTGAGGTGGTGTAACCTCATGGCCCAACATGTAGCTGGGTCAATCATCAAATACAATGATTCCTTCTTTGACTGGTTACGGCCATAGATGTCGATGGTCGATGATTATGCCTATGCCAGGTTGGACTTCCGAGGGGATCCAGACTTGGCCCTACCCGAGGATTCTCAGTGGGGAGATCTAGGTAAGAAGTACACATTTTTTCACTTTTTAAATGTTTTTGTGAGTTTTATCATATGCAAATGTTTTTATGTTTGTCCAAGGTCTAATTACAAAAATTATTTTTTGATGACACAGACGTGGGGCCTTATCGACCTCCGGGTACTTCTCCTATTTAGAGACGAGGAGAGGCGGATCCATTGGGATGCTGAAGATTATGAGGCAGTGGAACAAAACTTAGAGGGTTTGACTGCTGACATTCCAGACATGCCTCTCGAAGAGGTCCCGCAGCGTCAAGCGTCATACGGTGGGCGTGTCAGAGTCTATTGGCCAACTGCTTCGTAGGGTTGCCCGGGCAGTCGTGTGTTATCATGAGTGTCATCCATGACGTTACTTTGTAGAAGCTATGAGCTTCAGATTTTGAAATTTTGGTTCTTGGACATAAATTTTTTGTAAAAAACTTTTGATCGTTATATATACATATATACGGCTTCTACCGAATTATCTTGTGTTGTGTGATACTTGTGATGTAATTGATTTATAAATGACCCAAATTTCTGTCTAATACATAGTTAGATAATGCGTTAGTTAATGTATTTAGACATATAGGAATATGTTGATACTCAATATAATCAAAATAACGTTCCAAGAGGTGAATTCGCAAATATACCTGTAATAAAGTAGGACTTCGAATAACATAGACATTACTTAACTATAGTACTACTAGCTACAAATCAAGTCACACAACCAAGTGACGGATACCGAGCGAGATAGAATCAATCAACAATTCAATAACGGCGCTATACTCTACAATATTGTTGGTTGCATGGCCGAGGCACACACCTCATAGAGTGATAAGTTCGTTTGTAGGGGCGTAAATTTCCCACGCAGTAGAAGCAAGGTTCTGAGTACTACGGCTAGCACCATCAGCGAAGCTAATGTGGGGTAGCAAAGACTCTGACATCTGGAAACCAAACACAATGTGTTAAGGTCCTAACCCGCACATAGGTAGATCAATGTATTCGGATGTAATAAAGGTCAATATTAATAAGACCTTTCAATAAAATAGAATAAGGCGGATGTAAGAAGACCTAATAGAAGCTTCCTCTTCTAGAAGGATC
>ML797990.1:102154-118661 GCA_009831015.1 Picea engelmannii | reverse complement strand
CTAGATGCTTCTTTTTAGTATAAATAGGAGTCGAGGGTATGAGAACCCTAGCTTGGATATTATTGTAATAGAGCGCTGCTCGACTGGAGGTTGCCCCCTCGAAGAGGCCTGTGAACATTGCTATCTGATTCAAAGTGTTATTTTTGTTGCTATTTCGTATATCATTTTTGTGTATTGTGAAGATTATGCTGGATATTTTACTGTTATTCTGTCATTTCTAGCTTTTCATTTATGTTCTGCATATTTTATATATCTGGTATCTTTCACAATGTAACATAAGGGCAGAGACCAGATAAGGAAAAAAAACATACTACAGTAACACACAAGAAGTATGATACAATAAAATACAAGTACTCGTGAACAGGTGATCTTATGCATAGTACTTCTTTAAGTACAACCCATTTCTGGGTTCACTCAAAGGGATACCGTCGTAATATACTAACTCGTAAGCCCCTTTCTCCAAAACCCATCTAACGATATAAGGACCTCACCACATGGCTTCGAATTTTCCATCCCCTAGCATATCTCGATCTTGTTCGTAGAGGAGAACCAAATCTCCTTCGGAGAAAACACGAGGCTTGACATGTTTTTCATATTGGGCCTTGACACATTTCTTCTGGGCTTCTGTGACTAGGTAGCATCGCATCGAGTTTCGTCTAATTGCATGAGATACAACAAACATTCTTCCTCGGCATAAGTGTTTGGTAGGAGTTCGATGGCTAGTTTTAAGGAGGGTATCTCACATTCAATCAGGAGGATGACTTCTAGACCATAGACTAACCTGAAAGGTGTAAACCCAGTTGCAGACTTAACCGATGTCCGGTAAGCCCACTATGTTAAAAACAACATTGTGTGCCAACTTGTTTTATGAATCCCTATCATTCATCGAAGCATGGTTATAAGAACTTTGTTAATCGCTTCGACATGGTCACTGGCTTGTGGGTAATAGGGCATTGAGTTTTCATGGAGAAGACCCAACTTTTCAGTGGGTTTGGACATCATGAAGTTTCTAAAGTGGCTACCATGATCAGTGACGATAGCCTGAGGAACACCAAAATGAGCTATGATGTGATTGAAAATGAATAATGCTGCGGTCTTTCCAATATTGTCAAATGTTGGCATCGCCTCGGCCCATTTCATAAAATAATCTACGGCTACAATAATGTATCCATGCCCCCCGGCCGAGTGGGGTTGACATGTCATGAAATCTATACCCCATTTTGCAAAGGGACCAACGGAGACCACAGGGTGAAGAGGAGAAGGATGTGGTCGTATCTTATGATTATAGGTCTGACAAGTGTGGCATTTTTGGATGGCGATTATGCAATCGTTAAATAAAGAAGGCCAAAAATACCTTGCTCGTAATATCTTCTAGGAAATAGCATACTCGGACATATGACCACCACAGGCTCCAGAATGGCAGTCATTCAAGGCTTTCTCGGCTTCGTCAAACGTGAGGCAGCGTTGAAAAACTAAGTCAATGCCACAACGATAAAGAGTATCCTCGAGGATAATATCTTGACGGGCTTGGTAGCGTATGCGATGTCGGTCAGTACTGGACAAATTGGGCCAGAAAGTCTGGGTTTGGAGATATATGATGATATCACCATACCAAAGATCATCAGAACTAATTAGGAAAAGGGATTCATCAAGTAATGAATTGGCTGCTACATTTTCCGTTTCAGAGTAGGGAAAGTCGCATATCAACTCGAAAAACACTAAGGACTTATTGGATTTAGCTCGTTCGAATTCCAAGTCAAACTCCTAGAGTATCACGATCCATTTGGAGTATTTTCCCCCTAGCAATTGACATGTGAGAATGTGTTGCATAGGGTTGCAGTTAGAAATTACCATAGTCTTGCGAGAGAGGATATAGTACTAGAAACGTTGAACTGCTTGGACAGCTGCCAAGGATAGTTTTTCGACATGTAAATACTTGGTTTCGGTAGGCGTTAGACTTCGACTCAAGTAATAGATAACATGTTTGTCATGAGAATCATCCTCTTGGAAGAGAACCATAGCGATGGTGTAATCCAAGGCTACGAGGTAGAGGAAATAATCACAACTATAATCGGGGGGGAAGAGAAGCGGAGCACGTGTCAGGGATAGTTTCAAAGCTTCAAAGGCTTTGTTTGTGATGGTATCCCATACGAACTCAGACCCCTTTTTGAGTAATCGCGTAAATCCAAGAGTTATCTCGGCATGGTTTGGGATGAAACGACGAAGAAAGTTTGCTTTCCCTTGCAAACTTTGTAACTGGCGAAGTGTAGAAGGAGGAGGGAGATTGAGAATCACCTCGACCTTTAAAGTATCTACCCTGATCCCTTGACGTGAAACAATAAATCCTAGAAGTCAGTCGTATTCTACACAGAAAACGCATTTGTGAGGATTCAAGCATATATGGTAAAACCAATAGCGGAGGAAAATGGCTCAGAGGTGGATGGGATGATCGACCCGGTGCATGGAATGAGCGGGTAAGTCATCAAGACATGGTTGCACGATGTGCTTGATATCATGGAAGGCATAAGACTGTGCACTGAAAAGTTGAGCCAGCATTCTTTAGACCGAAAGGAAGTTTCCGATAGGTGAAAGTTCCCCAAGGACAAAGAAAAGCGGTTTTGTGTTGATCCTCGGGAAAAATATTGATTTGATTATATTCGGAGAAACCATCCATCAGAGAGAAGATTTCTCTTTCGGCACAATCATGGACAATCTAGTCGACAAAGGAGGTAGGAAAGTTGTCTTTAGGACAAGATTTGTTAATATCCCTATAATCAACGCACACGTGGATTGTGCCTTGTTTCTTGTCAATCAGAACAAGATTGGAAACCCAGTCAGTGAGGGCCACGAGGTAGATAAATCCGGCTTTGAGAAATTTCTCGACTTCAAGCTTGATAGCGGCTGCTTTACGTGGGTGAAATGGATGAAGGTGTTTCCGGATGGGTTTATCGTCTAGGTATGTCTTAATCTCATGTATCACAATGTCGGGGTCAATACCCAACATTTCTTCCTAGCTCCAGGCGAAGACGTCACAAAATTCTTTGAAAAGTGACTTGTAGGTGACGATTTCATCAGGGGAACATGAAGCTCTGATATGCACATTTTCGACAATTCCAGGTTTGATGGATATGTCAAGGGGAATCGTGGGTGAGATATTGCTTAAGTTCCCTTCGGAAAACACATCGTGTGTGGACTCGGGAACGGTTGAAATGACGACAACGGTCGACGAGGTCGAGATCCGTTGGTATCTCTCGATGGTGTGTTGTTCTAGGAAGAGGATGGAATGGTGATGTCCATCGTTCCAGGGGGTGTCTTCCATGACAGACATAATGATCTCGTCCATGGGAAAAATGACACGGAAAGGATCTAGAGATAAATCACCAAGAGGCAGATTCGACCAGACTCAAAGGCATTTTGTTGTCGTAACGAAGATGATCGCCAGGGTCGGGTACCATCCAAGGGTCATGAGACGCAGGGGTTCCATGAATCGAGGTGGAGATCATGTTGATTGAAGTGACCGACGAGTGTGGAACATCGGGTGGTGGAATGGGGAAGGTACCCATTAACGAAGAGTCTTTGAGAAGACCTACACCGACGTTCTCATAACCTAGTGGGGTTTTGGTGATGAACGGTATGTTGCCAGTGCACGTATCCGAGTTAAATAAGGCTAATTGGTCGACGGTGATTACCTTTCCTTGATGTGGGAAATGTACAACATGAAAAAGAGTCGACACAACTGCGCGCATGGAATCGATCTAGCTAAAGCCAAGCAGAAGATTGTAATCGAGAGGAGAGTCAAAAACTTCCACTTCAACTTGGACCGTTTTTCCTTCTAGCATGATTGGCAACAAAGGAAGATCATCGTAAGGCTTAAAAAAGGATCCATTGAAGTCTTTGAGTGTGTTATGGGATTCATTCAAAGAGGGAGAGCCAATGGCTTTCCAGCAGGTAACAGACATGACACACATTGAGGCACCCTCATCGATAACAATTCTACAAATGTTTTTGTCAGAGACAATCACTTGTATTTGAAATGTGAGTTGATGGGGTAACCTTGGAATGTGATCTTCCAAGTCAAAAATTATTAAATTCGTATCCGTCGGGTCGATTCCACTGATAGCTTTCAATAGTGCCTTTTGTTGTGTGGGACAACTTTGAAGGACTTCGAGGGCTGACATCGCGGATGGTGCTTGGGCCAGATCTTCAACAATGTTGTAGTTTTGGGTAGCACGAGCATGAGTATTGAAAGACGATTTCCGAACGATTCCCTTTGGAGGAGGGCGAAGAACTGTGTCAAGGCTCGGTCATTTGAGATGAAGAGGGTCATTGGTAGGTGGAATCATGGGAGATGGTTGGACCAATGAAGGAGGTATAACATCAACCTTCCCTTTAGAGGGAGAATAATCTTTGGCTCGAGTGGTAAGTGTGATGTTATTCTTCTTTGAATCGCTAGTACACATTAATACATAGGATGTAGTGGAAGGGGAAGGTTAGTCATGAATGACCAATTGGGCCTGTTGTTGAGAGGGGAAGGGTTGGGATAGTACGGCCAGAGTGGGAGGTTTGGGGGGCCCCTTGAAGGAACTTAGTAACCTCAGAACGTCATGGACAATCCTTCGTGTAGTGATCATCACCATAGATAAGACAAGGGTATCAGGGTTTGTGCTTATCCCTATCGTCAACGAGCAGTGTTTTGGTTCTCTCTGCTTGCGAAGTATTTTTGTCCTCCTTATTCTTACCCTTTCCCTTTCTGTATTTGTTTTTACTGGCTGGGGTAGATTGGACAACATTTACCTCAGAAGTCTTACCAATGGGAGGGGTAGGAGACAGAGCATTTTGAGCATTAGAAGAAATGGGTTTTGGGTTGTTGCTTGAGGTGGAATGTGGTTGGGCATGGAAAGTGCCAATCACACCGTCGGCTGCATGAGAAGCAGCTGGAGTAGTTGAAGTGGCAGAAGTGGAAGGACGAGGTGCATCGGGGAGTAAGTCATAAAGAGTACCCGTTTGTGAGTAAACGAGGTCAAGGTATTGAGCATGACTTATGGACTATTCTTCCATGACAACTCAAACCATGGCGATGTCACAACCGATGTTGTTCACGAATGACTTTGTGAACCACTCTGCCAGCGACTGATCAGGAATTTCGAGTTTGATGAGATATCGTCTTCGTCGCCACTCATGAATGTGATCGGATATATGAGTGGCTTTGTTTTGTTTGAAAGAACTCAAAATCTCGGTCCCCATTTCATAACGGATCGGTAACTGGTAGTGGGTGAGGAAAGCCATAGTGAGGGTGTTGAATTTAGCGAAGAAACCTTGTGGTAATTTTATATACCACTTCACAGCAGAACCTGTGAGAGTTAGTTGAAAAAGGCGTAAATGAATAGAGTCATCAATCAAGGAGTTGGATGAGAACCAGAGGTGAAAAGTCATCACGTGATTGTTCAGGTCCTCTCCTGCTTTTCCATCAAATTTAGGGATGTCAGATGGTAGCTTGGCTGGTATAGCGGGCCATTGGGGAGAGTGACGGATCGGATCGTTTAAAATACTTGACAGATCTGGGAGGTCCAAAGTGGCTAAGAAGGGTAACTGTCTATTCACATGCGGGTATTGGTGGCTTTGAGGAGGGAGTCTCGTCGGCAAACTAGTGGGACCATAAGCAGTCTGCATATAATACGAAGATCCGGGTAGATTCGGTGGTTGTTGCGGAGGCAAGTAACTCACAGGATTGTACCCTTGAATGGGGATATGGGGTTGAGCGATCAATCCCCAAATAGGATTCGATGTACCTGGATATGGTTGGCCTATACTAGGGGGTATAACAGAGGTAACTTGAAGTTGTTTGCCCCCAGTCGATTGAGGATTATGTTGTATCAGGTGATTCCAATACTGGGACAAGGATGGAGGTATGTTTTGTCCATAGGGTGGGGTTGGTGGGGGTTGTCCTCCAATCGGGGGTTGAGTTCCAATTGGGGTTTGTGTTCCAATTGGGATTTGTGTCCCAATTGGGATTTTCCCTACAAGGGTGGGTTGATTCGAGCCTCCTTAGTGAAATTTTCCACCAACAGGAATCTGGTAATTTAGTGTGAACGATGGAAAGGTGACACTAGGATTAGTGTCATCGATAGAGGATGGAAAAGGTCCTTCGAAAGGGGGTTGAGGAAGTGTCAGAATCAAACCAGGAGGAGAGTGCCCAGAAGAAGAGGGACCACCAGGAATATTGTATGTGATTTGCGTAGAAACGGGAATAGAGGCATTCAACGTACAATATCTGGGTGGAAGAGTCGAGGTGACTCTGGGCAATAACGGTGTGCCAATAGGGTCTTGTCTAGCCGTGGTAATCCCAGTGTGAAGACTCATAGTATCTATGTAATGGACAATTTGTAACGCGAGAGTCAAGATGTGGTCAGCTCGCGGAGCTTCTATACCAGGAAAATAATAAGCAGTAGTAAAAGGTACTGCGTCTGGGTCAGAGGTTTCAGGGAACGCATGTGAGACGATGATATCAACGCCTGCTCCTAAACCAAAGAGATCCCGTCTAAAAATTCCAGTAGTCCAAAAAGGATCTTGGCCCTCAGGTCCTGAAAAAGGTCCAGTCGGTGATCCAGAAGACAAAACAACTAAGTCTCTGGAAGAATTCACTCGCATAATACGTCTCTCAGAATCGGGGTGAAGTCAAAAGTCCTCTTGAGAATTGGTAATTCGGAACTGTTCTAGAGAGTCAGTTATTTCCACTTGTGGAGTGGTGATGTCTTGGACTTCACTCTGTTGAGGAGAGCCCTCTGGTGAGCTTGTAGGCAAGGGTTGAGAACCTTCCAAATTTTTTGGGGGTAAGCCATGCATTCTATGTGAACGATGTGGAGGGTCTATTATGAATGAGTTACAAACTTACGAAGAAAATTCTGTGGTCAACTCGAGTAAACAAACAACAAGCGCTAGTAAAAATTCTAGGAAACAACATCAAGAAAACAAGACCTTCTAATTCCGAAGTTACTAGTTGGTGATGAAATCCAACGTCGCAACAACGAGATGAGAAGGGGCTGGGCTAGGGTGGAAAAGTTACGTTGATTTCCTGCTTAACGGACTTACACCCTGGTGCAAGCTCCCACACATAATCATGGGTATACCCTCCAAGGAGCCCAAGTGAGTTTGGCCAACGTCAATTCTAGGTACCATGAATACTTGCCCCTTTACAGTTACCTTGTGTAAGACCCTAAGAAGATTGGCCACTAAGGTTACCACAGACAACAATAAAGTATGGGGGGACAGTCGACAGTCTGATCCACACGCAAGGGCAGGGTATCTAGATTGAAATCAACTTGAGAGGCCTCCACTCATCATTGTGGGTATACCTTCAAGTGACCCCCGTAATACATGCAATCTCTACACTGATATCAACAAAGCAGGGTGAGTAACTTTGTCAATATCAATGCGACCTCAGGTTTGACCCTTGTGTGAGAAGGGCTTCCCAGGACAAAATGTTGTAAATGGAATTTGACACTCCTTAACACAATATGTTATTGTGTGTTTTGTGCTTTGGAGAGTGTATATCTCTGCCTATTCCAAAGCTCTAGCCTAGCTAATTGTTGGTGTAATAGAGTCCTAGAAAAGAGTTACTAGTTAAATTTTAAAATTGCGCAATATTATTAAAGGCTATTGTTACTCAAAGGTGAAGGAAATGAAACCGATGTTGTGTCAAACTCTGACCCATCAATGCAAAGATAGGAATGAAAAATATCAATTCTTGTTCGATGAATCCTATTTACAGGAGGGAAAGAGGAGTTTTCTAGAACAATCTTGAACTACAATATACAATCTTCTTTAAAATGCAATATCAACGAATCACGTAATAATGACAATTCTCTATTTGTTTTATTTCAACAATTGATTTCCAATATTTTCAAAATGAAAATGCTTTTAAAAAGAAAAATGTTTTTTACTTTTCAAAAAGAACCAAACCATAGTGGTGAAACTAAGGAAAAGCAATAACTAACGAAAAGCAATAAACAAAACCCAAACCAATCTTTCAATGAAGACAAAAATGACAAGAAGACAAGGCCGATCTTTTCAAATGCATGAGAACAATGATTTTCCAAGTAATTAGAAAATGAGAAAGACAAACAATCCCAACTTTCAAATCGATCACCGGCTCCTAACCAAACAAGTACTCAGATTCCAGGATCAGAGATTATATCCTTGCTAAGAAAAGTCAAGAGATGAGAGTTGAGAAAAAGAATGAACAAGAAGAGTCTTTGATTTCCGAAGATTGATCGTTCGCAAAATATGAAGTCAAGAAACAATCAACCAGTGGCCCAAGAAGTTCTTTTCAGACACACATACAGATCTGGGCATCTGAGCATACAAAAACCTTAATTCCAAAAATTTTAAAAATCAGTTCGCAGGATATCAGTAATGTATAGTGCGAGAATGGAGCATTCTCATAGGTTGGTCACAAGCAGAGTGCAATAATCTCGCACTGAACTGAAAGGCTGAGTGTGAACTCAAGGGGTTCTCGCAGGCCACGGAGGGGTTCAGTGCGAGAAGGCCTAAAACTAGGCAAAATTTTGGAAAAAGACAAAAATTTTGAAGGGACTTCCGGACCCAGAGAGTCTGTCAGAGTCTCCTGAAGACTTAGATATTGATAGAAATGAAGAAAGGTAAGGAAAGATCAAATGGCTAAGGAAAAACACCAAAAACCACTAAAAATTGGGTTGCATCCCCAATGGAGTCGCCAATTTTGTTATCGGACTAATCGGTAGGTGCAGACACTAACAGATCTCCCTAGATCCACCTAGATCTAGAACAAAACAGGACAGGACATGACTCTTTCCCTAAGTTACAACCATTGACTTAGCTAGTAAGGAGGAACAAGTGACATACCTTTGTATCGCTTCCTTAAGTCTCTATTGCTCCCACTTCACTCCGATGCTCTTGTGAGGTCAAGACCAAGACAACACAAACCAACCCAAGTGAAGATAGAAAAATGTATTCAATCGTCAACTTATGCATATGATCAAGGAATTACACAATAAAGTAAGAATGACTTTATGGGAAAAGGACATGTCGCTGTATCATATTAATTGAAAGTAGAAGATACAACCTGATCGCCTTGATGTCGCAAGCTTCCTTTCGGTGACTCGTGGTTCCAACACACACACTTGCTCTGTACTTGCATGAAGAAGATCCAATTCCTCTTGATAGACCAACTAGAGTCTCCAATCTTCTGTTCAAGGAGGGTTCTTCACACAATTCCTTCACCAATTCTTCAATTAATCTTGCTTAACCTTTTCCATGAGAATCCTTTCAATATATAGGAGAGGGTGAGATGGTTACATGGATGAGAATGATCCCATCAAATCAGAGAAGCCAGTAAAATGACAACCATACGAATGCCAACTCATTCTCTAGAAGATTCCCTTCTAGAACCCTCGAGACCTCTTCTCTTTCCAAAGCTTAAAAACAAGTTCGCACCCTATGTATGGAGAAAACTGCGAGAAGTTTGCATCCTAGATGAAGGTGGCCTATGAGAATGGGTCATTCTCGCACCCTAGGCCATATGCAGCTTGCGAACTCACTTTGAAAATATGTTTTCTGGAAGGAGATAAATGCCACTTCTCTCAGGAGAAAGTTCTTGTTGGGAGCCTGAGTACACCATTGTTAATACATCACCAAGATGACCAAAATCATGTGTAACACCCACCTGTAGGACAAAACATCCTATGTATAGTTAAGAAGAGGCAGGCGAGAAAGTCTTAGGATAGTCTTAAAGCTAGTTCCCAATGGAATATTTATGGAGTTCATTGACCTTTTATTAACCATGCATACTTATTTTCAGCTTTGTCTACAAGTAATGTCATACATCATGACAAGTTTTAAGATTTAGGAATTTTATTTATTTTTTGTCAGATCATCGCCCTCACTAGGTATAATTCCCCGCTACCAACAAGCATGTTCAGTACTCAGATGGGTTTACCTAGTCATACCATAGGCCGGTACCCACTTCCAGCAGACCTGTTCATCATCCCAGCGGGTTAGCTTCTTACACCCTTTTACAACAGAGATTGGTCCACCATCTTTTAATATTTTTATATAAAGATTTATTTTTGCAAGAAGATGGGGAGGCAACTCTAAAAAAAATGTTTACTTAAGACTGGGAGGGTATTTATGTTAGAGGATGACTCTTCTTTATGTATTCCTTATATATTTTCCTGATGTAAGGGATACTTAAGTGGGCGTAGGCTATCTAAAGATATGGTATAATCAATCATTTTTAGTGTGTAGTGGATGGTAGCATTGGAAAAGAACAAAAAGGTATCTTCAGGCCCTGTTAGCACTCTGTAATTTTCCCAAGGCTGTGGAGGCAGTTACAGAGGCAACATCAAAACCGCTTTGAGTCAAGGATCTATCCCTCCAAGAATCAGAGAGGGATCTCTCTGTCAAATTTATCTTTGTTTGAGATTTGATCTTAGGCTAGCTATGAAGAACAAGATTTGTTTTACAGTTTTTGGTTGAGACAGCAAAGGGTCATTGGGAAAAATGGAGTCAAAAATAAAATACAACATATGAATGGATAACTAAGACAAAATATGACCAGGCAGGATAATCATGCCAGGGGATCATTTGAGCTTATAAGATGGGAAAAGAAGGATAGATTGAAATTCATTTCAAATGTAGAGCAGAGTATATCTGAATTCTGCATTTCAAACTCGGAAGAAAACATAGATATTGTCTCGAGCCAGCACAGGGTGTTAAGGACAAATCCTACACACTATCTTCTCATCAACAATACATAAAGAAAGAAGCATGTGAAATAGGAAAATGACAAATTACATCAGGGAAAACTTCACCACTTAAACACAACACAGGAATCTGGAAATATAGTGCCTATGTATTCATTCATAAAAGTCAGTTACAGGTTTAGAAACATTTCCACAATGGATGCGAACATTCCCATGCTATCCTTCACTGTCTAGACTCCTCATTCATCTTGAATGCATAGGCTTTATAGCCTTTACATAAAAAACGGAGATCCTATTAAACAGGAACTGAAATACTAAAAATAGTACAAGATCAAACCGTTTCCACAAAAATAGGATCAGATCCTATTTTAAGGGTCCAAAAACCTATCAACAGTGTCACTTTCGAGTTCCTTCTTTGATAGATGGGAAATCCTGGCCAAAAATAACAAAAATCCCTGAAAATATTGAACTGTTCGCCATGAAAGACGGGCCGAATTTCTACAAAAAAAGGGGTTCGCACAGACATTTGTTTCTCTTTAATTTTAACACCTAGGAAAAAACTGAAGTATTTTATTGTATATGGTCATGTGATGGACAAAAACCTCCTTCGGTTTCACCAAATTCACCTCCATCTCACTGAAACACCTCCCGCAAAATCAGGACTGCAACAGGAAAATCAAAAACTGAAAAAATGGTCCTTTAAGATGGATTTGATTCTCCCTTCTCATGGAACCTATGAAAACCTGAGAGATATTTTTTTTATTCATCCCGTTATGGATAAAAACCTCTCTCGGTTTTTAAAAATTTGATTTATTTTTCCCGGAAATCGCTTTTCAAGTTAACTGGTCAAAACGCTGCAAAAGTGGTTTCTTTGGGGGAAGAGTGGTATTTCAGACCCCCTTGAGGTGGTAAGCGGTTTTGGGTGGGGGGCGGGGGGGGTTCCGCTGGATTGTGTAGCCTCCATGTATCTGGGGGTGGTTTTATAAACTAATTCATTCCGTACCCTCCCCAAGCGTTAAGTTTTGGATGGCAAGGGGGGGTCTCGAATTGTTTTTGTTCGTTGATTTAAATTGATTTGGGGAAAGTATGTGTGGATTTTGGGGGTGGGTAGGTTGTCTGGAGTAGAGGATATCTGATGCAATGGATTGATGACACATTGGGACAGGGCCCACCAGAAAAACCGCCTCATTTCGGACCCCCCCCCCCACCGTTAAAGGTAGAACGGTCGAGGGGGTCCGGAATCGCCTATAGACCGTCCATATGCACGCTGTCATGACGACCATAGATCTGTGTGCACTTTTTAATCAACATTCCAGACCCCCCGCCCCCCCACCGTTAAAAAAATAACAGTCAAGGGGGTCCAGAATCCATTGTCAGTCATTGATCTACGCGCCGCTAGATCGACCGTCGATCTAAGCGTGTTCTTATTCTCCAGGCGTGAATGCAATATATGAGGCAAAACTTAGGCTTAATGACCTTTTTGAGGGTTTGGTGAGCTACTTCCCTTGCTTTTGTCACCATGGGGTTAGGAAAAACCACTCGGCATCAAAAATCATGAATTTTCCTTTCCCTTTCCTTGAAACTAATTTGCAGAAATGAAATATTATTTGTAAGCCAAAATACATCCAAAGTGAAAATTTTCCAGTCACCAGATGATACTATGAATTATAGGGTTATAACAGTGGCTCCACCTGGGGATGGCATCTCTTTTGGGAGGTGTCAAGAACCACTGAACTCTGAATATGTAGACCGGTGCTTTATTCATTGGGCCAATCCCAAAATATTATTCTGCAACCTGTACCTATTTTGATCTTGCAACTGAAAACGAAATCAAAATGACCACTACTGAAAAAGAGATGCTCAGAATGTTGAGCTTATTCACGCTCTCCTACCTACCCTATACTGCTGACAATTTTTTTGTTTTAAATGATACAATAATTCTAGTGCAGCCATTCAAGCAACTGCTCTACTAGCTCTACTCTTTCAATATTTTTAATCAATATTGGAAATAGAACTTGTGTAGGCATCATGAAATGATTTTCATCCTGATCTTCATTACAAGGAGCTCGATAAACATGACAGATAACAGAAATACCGAGAATGCATTAAGGCTCCATGATGAACATTTTCTCCATATAAATAGCCACTGGATCAAGATAGACTTGACCAATTACTGGATATTCAAATTTAACCAACTCAACTTCATGATTTGATGTCGTAGTTATGCTATTTTCATCCTCGTGCACTTCCTGACATTGCTGCAAATGTTCTTGTGGGTTCTGAAATGATACTTCTATTGAACACATCCCTGTAGTTGACTACATGATCATGTCAATATCATAACATCCTTTCAACCTATAGCTGGATGATGGAAAATGGCTTTGATGGCACAAGTCATCCAACATATTAGCTATAGGGTCATAAAATGCTTTAGATAATGGTTCCATTGGCTCTATTGGTACTTCATGTCTTACACTATGAATTTCAACTAGAATCTGACCAAGATTCCCCCTCAAAATTTGAAATGAATTAAATCACAGGGACAATGAATCAGTATGGATCAGCTCATCACTTGTTTCGAGCTTCATGATTTCATCTGAGGTTTGACCTTCAAAAAGGCTCAAGGGATGCACTTATGGATCAACTTCCATATCAACAATGGCATCTTCAACTGGTTGATCAGAGAATTTTTTGTCTTCACTATTTACAACTGGCCTAGAGTTCCTTTTCAGAAATTGAAAAGATGAGAAACATAAGGGAAAAGTGTTTCCACTTACTCCAAGATTTTATGAATTTTCCTCATAGCTGTCATGATTGTTGTGCAAAGGTTGATTGTCATATCTGAGTTGTAACTGATCTTCTTCCTACCAATGACATGCTATTGATTTCTTTGAATAGTCCACATATATTTCAGCCTCATGATCATCATCATACTAATAGCACTTGGGTAGATTATCCAAGTAAGAAATTTCATCCAACATGCACATCATATCAGTTGGTTGTTCCTCTGTAAGTTGAGATGGAACTTCATCTTTGACTGTGTTGTGAATTGAATACATGAAAGAATCATTATCCAAACCATGGTACCAAGGATGAGCAGCAAAATGTTTGGGAACAATGACCTTTTCTTTCTCTGAAATCAATGGAACATGATGTATTTGAACATTGAGTTCTTCTCTTATGCTAATCCTGTGTAACATTTCTTCCATGGTGCTGGCCAGAATTTCTAGTTTAGCTTTTGGAGATTTCAGTTGCTCCTTTTCTTTGTTCTTTACCTTTGACCTTTTGATCAACAAGTTGGCCTCCAAATCAACTGCAATGTTCTGCATTTCTTCAAGAGTTGTAGTGTTCCTTTCTCTTAATTGGAATGCCATCTCAGGATTGAAGGCATATGGGAAATGCAAGTGGGATGATCCTAGGGGTGGCCTTATATCAACAGGCATTTCATGATATACCTTATTGAACCTTGCTAAAAATGTTGTATTGTTTCCCCTGGCTGTCTTTTCAAATGGTCATACTCTTCTAGGATGAGAAAGACATTTCTCATGATCACCCATCGATCTAAGAAAACTTGCACAAACTGATGGAAATTCTTAATGCTCGCAGCCGGGAGATTTATAAACCAGTTCTTGACTTTACCTCCCAATGCTAGGGAAAACATTCTAATTCAGGCATCATCATCTTCTACCTCAAATAGATCAAGAAAATCCTCAAGGTTTTGAATATTCTTTTCAACAGTAATATTGGCATTCTCTCCATCAAACCTGGGTAGATTATTGGTGTAATTTACAGGGAATTCATGGGGGATAGGAGGAAAATATAGGGGCTTGTATCTGTTTGGCATTTCGGCATGTACGGGAGGTGAAGCAAGAGGCTTACAACCATCTGTATCTTTAGCAAGAGTAGGATATAAAGCAAGAGGCTTATGTCTCACTAGGACTTCTACAGGTGCATATGGGATGTGCACAGGTGTATGAGTATGTACATAATATACAATTTGGGGTTTAGTCTCTTGAGGCTCTTCAGGTTGAAAATGATCATCCTGAATTTCAACAATATACTCTGGACCAGGATCATGATAAGAGAGAAAGTAATTGCAGATGAAACCAATAATATCATGAATACAATTTGAGCTTGAGTACCTAGTCTTTCTAGGCTACTTGGTCATTCTTCGAGTTATTCTTCCAGTGGATTCTTTGAGTTGGCACTGTCTGGAGCTGATTTGGAGTCGCCAGGTGAATGATCTCAACCTTCTTGTGTCTGGTCACTATCCACCATCAGTGATCAGATCTAGAACTTTGAAGTGTACTACTGGAGAAAGGTCCCTAGTACGGTTGCCATTTTGTTAGCACTCTATAATTTTCCCAAGGTTGTGGAGGCAGTCACAGAGGCAACATCAAAATTGCTTTGAGTCAAGGATCTAGCCCTCCAAGACTTAGAGAGGGATCTCTCTGTCAAATTTATCTGTGTTTGAGATTTGATCTTAGGCTAGCTATGCAGAACAAGATTTGTTTTAAAGTTTTTGGTTGAGACGACAAACGGTCATTGGGAAAAATGGAGTCAAAAATAAAAGACAACATATGAATGGATAACTAAGACAAAATATGACCAAGCAGGATAATCATGCCAGTGGATCCTTTGAGCTTATAAGATGGAAAAAGAAGGATAGATTGAAATTCATTTCAACTGTAGAGCAGAGTATATCTGAATTTTTCATTTCAAACTCGGAAGAAAACATAGATATTGTCTCAAGCCAGCACAAGGTGTTAAGGAAAATCCTGCACATTATCTTCTCATAAACAATACAGAAAGAAAGAAGCATGTGAAATAGGAAAATGACAAATTACATCAGGGAAAACTTCACCACTTAAACACAACACAGGAATCTGGAAATATAGTGCCTCTTTATTCATTCATAAAAGTCAGTTACAGGTTTAGAAATATTTCCACAATGGATGGGAACATTCCCATGTTGTCCTTCACTATCCAGTCTCCTCATTCATCTTGAAAGCATAGGCTTTATAGCCTTTACATCAAAAACAAATATCCTATTAAACAGGTACTGAAGTACTAAAAATAGTACAAGATCAAACAGTTTCCAAAACAACAGGATCGAATCCTATTTTAAGGGGCCAAAAACCTATCAAAAGTGTCACTTTCGAGTTCCTTATTTGACATATGGGAAATCCTGGCCAAAAATAACAAAAATCCCTGAAAATATTGAACTATTCGCCATGAAAGATGGGCCAAATTTCTGCAAAAAAAGGGGTCCACACAGACATCTGTTTCTCTTTAATTTTGACACCTGGGAAAAAAATGAAGGATTTTATTGTATATGGGCATGTGTTGGACAAAAAACTCCTTCAGTTTCACTAAATTCGCCTCCAGCTCACCAAAACACCTCTCGCAAAATCAAGACTGCAACAGGAAAATGAAAAAATGAAAAAATGGGCCTTGAAGATGGATTTGATTCTCCCTTCTCATGGAACCTTTAAAAAAACTGAGAGAGGTTTTTGTTATTCATCCCGTTACAGATAAAAAACTCTCTCGGTTTTTAAAAATTCGATTTATTCTTCCCGAAAATCACTTTGCAAGTTAACTAGTCAAAACGCTGCAAAAGCAGTTTTTTTGGGGGAAGAGTGGTATTCCGGACCCCCCCTGAGGTGCTAAGCGGTTTTAGGGGGGGGAGTTCTGCTAGATTGTGGATTCTCCATGTGTCTGGGGGTGGTTTTATAAACTACTTCATTCCAGACCCCCCCCCCCCCCCA
>ML797990.1:87946-102104 GCA_009831015.1 Picea engelmannii | reverse complement strand
ATAATAGTCGAGGGGGTCTGGAATCCACTGTCATTCGTTGATCTACGCGTCGCTAGATCGACCATCGATCTAAGTGTGTTCTTTATTCTCCAGGAACGAATGCAGTATATGAGGAAAAACTTAGGCTTAATGACCTTTTTGAAGTTTGGTGTGCTTCTTCCCTTGCTTTTGTCACCATGGGGTTAGGAAAAACCACTCAGGGTCAAAAATCATGAATTTTCCTTTTCTTTTCCTTGAAACTAATTTGCAGAAATGAAATATTATTTGTAAGCCAAAATCCAGAGTGAAAAATTTCTAGTCACCAGATGATACTATGAATTATAGGGTTATAACAGGCCCTACTCGCTTTTTTTTTTTTTTAAGTTATATTGATGTTTCTAGGGCTAACCACTAATCAGACCTTCTTGCTACTCTTTCATAAAGATACTTTACTCACTTACTCAGGGTTCTTGGGGAAATTGTACGAGTAACCTCTACGCTTGATAAGACAAGATGTCGCTTCCTTATATCCTCTAGTGGTGGAGGTTATGAGCAACTGTCATTAAAGATGCCTTGAGAGAAAGGAAGATAGAAATCTTGCAAAAATATGTCTAATTCACATCAAGCAATGATAAAAAGTCATTATTTAATTAATTCTTAAGAAGACAACAAAGTTCAAATATAGCAATATCCTTTTTCAAAGTAAAATACTTCATTTTTTGTCTCCTTGAAATTGTCCACTTGTGGTGAAATAAATACCTATAGAGATCTCTAAAACTGTTTGTCAAAAACCACACTCTAAAATATCAAAAACTGATGAGATCAATGAGATCAAGTCACGGGAACATGTATCCCATAGTTATTTTATTAAAAAGAAAATGTAAAATGAGGATGCATTAGACTTTAAGCTAAACTAACAACATGCATCTTTTATTTATTATCCTACCCTACCTAAAAAGAAAGGAAAATATTTATTCAAGTGTAAGAACTTTTCCAATGTAACCATGTGCAAAGAAAGATAAGAAACATACCCATTTCCTCGTATGAAAAAGTTATCGTAGTGATTACCTGGATATGAAGAACCAACCAACCTACTTGTTTTGGCATAAGAAGGTGTTGAAGAAGAGAATAGTAGTGTGGCCTGATGACCTCTTGAAACCAAATTTCAATGTAATCTTGATGTTCATCAACAATAATTTCTATGCTCTCCTTCATCATGCTATGTAGATCCTCTTCTTCTGGATGATTGATTTCTAAAGTACGTAAGGAATCTGCTGAGATGGATGTTGAGAACTCCTCAATCTCATGTCTTAGTGATTTCTCTCCATCGGATGTAGTCCATAATTTTCCATCTTCCTTCGTAGTTTGGAAAGGAAAATCATTTTGTATCTCATAGGACCTTGATTCTTCTAATATTTCCGAAGAGGTAGATACACTTTTGGTTTCTGCCAAAACATGTTCTTCTTGAAAAGAAGAAATCCTGGCTGCTACTAGGATTTGAGAAAGTTCCCTCAAGCTAATGGTTGCTTCTCAGTTCATTATGTTGGTTGATGGATCCCGCCTCACATAGGGATTAGTGTCTAGGGTTCTTAAAACACCCAAACATTTTTTATTATTATAGGTTTTTTAAGATTTTAATATCAACTACCTAAAAAATGAAATACATATTTCAAGCATATTTGTGCAAACCAAACACACCACTCTTGCAATAAATCACACTTGCAAGAAAGAAATCAAAGCATAAAATAAAATACAATTGCAAGAATGAAATCAACACATAAAATAAAATACAATTGAAGGAACGAAATCAAACTCACACGTGTATGAAAGTAAACACACTGGAAGGAATAATAAACACACTTTGCGAAAGGGAAGCAAACTTACATGAAAGAAATAAAACTTGCATAAAAGAAATAAAAGAAAACACTCTTGGAATAAAATAAGCACACAGGTAGGAAAAATAAATTGTGGGAAAGTAAACACACTGTGCAAGAAAGAAAGCACGCTTGTGGGAAAATAAACATGCTTGTGGGAAAATAAACATGCTTGCAGGAAAGTAAATTTCAAGAAAGTAAACACACCAAGAAAAGTAAACAAACTAAGAAAAGTAAGCAAACTTGCAGAAAAAGTAAACACTCTTGCGGAAAGGGAACAACAAGGCTTTGGAGTGACCCATTAAAATGGATGTGCAGGTTCTTATCACTCGTCTTAAAGTTTCTCCTCCCCCTTGTTGTGTAATTAAATCCAACCTACCTACCTAAGCTCTAATCCCTTTTAGCACCTCCCTAGAAATGGCGCCAAAAATATCGAGTAAAAGATATGCTATCTATTTCGACATTAAATTGCCAACTCGGGGCTCATAAGCTTCAAGGTGCCATCACTATATGTGCAGGTCTAGAGCTCTAATCTAGCCTAGCCTAGCCTAATATAATCTAATGCCAATAAACTCAAATAATGAAGGGCTTTACTTTAAATTTACAGAGTAATCTACAATTATGAATGGTGAGCTCATTATTCTAAATAATCAAATCTTGAATAAGAACAAGCTATCTTTCTTTAAAAACAATATTTGATTATGGACAGTGAACTAATCAAAGAAAACTATATTTCTTCAAAAGCAATCTATGATTATGGGTAGTGAATTCATAAGGAAAATTATCTCTTAAAAGCAATTATTTACCATACTTATTCAAAGCAATCTAAAATACTTATTCAAAGACTCAGAATTATATTTATCCTACGAGGAATGAACCCTACAGTTACACTGATCTCACTGACTAAAAATGAACAACATCATGATAACATTTAAATTAAAAATGAACAACATCATGATCTTTTAATTAACAAAGTATACAATCATTGTACAAAAGAGGTTAAAAATCAACTATTATCCTATTACTCTAATGCTGGAAAATACTCTGTACAGAATTGATAATTCATACAAGACTATAAACTCATAACTAGTTCTAATTAAAAATCATAACTCAAAATAATAACCATGATATAATTAAAAAAATCATAATTCAAAATCAACTATGATCCTAGCATTCTAATGCTGAAAATAAAATGAACAGTTTATGTAAATCTGTAAGAAGTAATTAAAATTCACAATTTAATAAAGTAAATGTAGATGATATAAATATTGCCTAAATAACCAAGTTGTGAAGAAATCTATAGTTCATGAAATAGGGAAAGAAAGCTATGACTGTATAATGAGATAAATATGAACATATATCAATTAATAAAACACAACCTGCATGAAAAGATAAATAAATATACACAGAAATATACATAGTAATACATTTCAGCAAGTAACCTGCAAATTAGATAAATAAATATACACAGTAATACACATATAATTCTGTTGGACACACCTACCACACTTAGAGGGGGGGTGAATGAGTGTGGGGATCTTTTTCAAAAAAAACTTCCCTCTTACAAAGAACTCGTTAGTTAACATTCAACATTTACTCATTACCCATTGCTGTCATTTATAACCAGTTAGATGTGAACATATATCATAAATATATCATCAACAAGTCATCACCACAAAGAACACAAGATGTATGTACAATTTTTCCTTTTATTATGGACAACAATCCAGGGGTTTTTCAACAACGAATGAATAGAGTACAACTCTACAAGAGCACCAACTCTAATGCAAGACTCGGCTTATGCACTCAACACCAACTGAGATGAGGCAACAATCCTCAACAGATATCAATCTGCAATAGGTATGTGACCTGTCAGTAGTGCAGCCTGCGTGTGTACGCGCCCTGAATCACTACATCCCGCGTGTGTACGCGGCCAATGTATACAGCAGCCTGTGTATACCTTCTGAAGTATTAGGGTTTATCCTTAAAGATCAACTCAGATCCTCTACAACCAATATTTCATTCTCTTTTGTCTCTGACTGTCCAATCTGACCACCAGCCAGTCACAACACATCCAAGATTTCCAATAGTCTACTCATGCTCCACAATCAATCAATATGAATGCTATATCAATCATGTATAAACAACTAGTATACCATAGCAATCATGTCACCACTGAATCACAAGAGTAGAATCCATACCAAGAATTCCCTAAGCATTCACAACACATCAAACAATAGTATCCATCAAGACAATAATGTAACCATACCATTGTCTCAGTGGTAGATCTGAGCCAATAGAATGCAGATCTGGAACCTGCCACAGTCTTCAACATGCATTCATCAGCTCAAACACAAATCTTCATGATTTTATCACTATACCTTCCCTATCCTCATACAGCCCACGTATGTACGCGCCATGGCCCATTACAGCCCGTGTACACCTCAAAAACTAGGGTTTCTGAAGCTCCAAGACTTTTGTCGTCAAGATCTCTGATATTGCCGAAAATTTGATGCATCCATGAGATCCTCCTCTCACTCTCTTCCTCATAATAGATCTTCAATCATGCTCAAGAGATCCACACTAAATATGCTCTCACAAGAACCTCTCCATCAATACTCCAAAAGATAATCTCACAAGAAGCTCTCCATTAATCCACAAAAAAGGATGATCTGCAAGAGACCATAGCTATCTTATTTATACATTCATACTCTAGGTCACTTAACCCATTTCTAGGTCACTTAACCTATTTTCCTTATTTTAGGGTTAACCTCTTTCCATAAATAGAAAGTTCTCCAATACTTTATCATTTAAATATTCCTTCTTGATTTTGTCACCTTACTTTATCATTTAAATAATATTTCTTGATTTTGTCACTTCCCTTTATTATTTAAATAATTCATATTGACTTTGTCACTTTACTTTATCATTTAAATAATGATTTATTCTTTTAGGTCACTTTGACTTCTTTGACCTTGGGGGCTTCAAGCCTTCATATGGGGGTCCTCCAACTTCATAAGTCCATAACTCTCAAACCGTGAGGAGTTATGTAACATTCCACATACCATCAGAAATGGCATGACAATCACTATCCATCTAAGATAGTTTCACCAACAAATTCATTGATATTCATCTCATTATTCCACATACAAGCATGGGTCCTCCAACCATTCTTTTAGGATAACTCAATCCGCAAAGCGTCTTCCTATGAGGATTTTCACCATAAGGGGACCACTTTGGAGTTCATCCATTTGTGCACTTTATCAATCATGATAAGATAATAATGAGTCATCTTTTCATCAAACAAACTATGCATCATATATCAAAGAATCCATCTTTATCATGTATCAATGATAACTCATTGATCCATCTTCATTGATTGGTTTCCACTTTGACATCTATCATTCTCATCAAGGACAATACATATTACATTACATCAATCATCAATCAATCACTTGACATCAATCAATCAAACCATTGGCATCAATGACAACATGATTCAACGAATTCCAGGGAGCAATCTGCAAGTTATGTAAAAGATATACACAACAACACAATTTTAACAAGTAATTTGAAGTTAGCAAGTGATGAAAGTAAAATATGAAAATATAAATATACAATGATATGAACAAGCTACCTAGACCACTGGTGGGCCCCCCAGATGGTTGTGGCACTACTCAAATGTAAATCGCAGTCACGGGATTAGCATAGAATTAGTATTAACATCAAAAACAATTTTTTTACAGGACAAATCAATATGATGGATGTGTGTATATGTAAAATATATGTTTCTTCATGGTATAGACAACATCTATTTATAAAGTTTTTACATAGCTGAGAGGTCGACCTCTAATCCTCTCAGAATAGTATATGCATAACAAAATCAAGTACATCATTAAACATTTGATTCTATTGAGGAATCTTCAGTAAATGCCTGAAACAGAGTGAGTAAATAGGCCATGAATATCGGGCATCTTCAATGGTTGGAAGCAAATTCTGATAGGACACTGAGCAAGAGGGATCCCAAGGGAGGAAAACCCATGTGCTCAAATTTCATAATGGTGCCCCGAGATATGTGGATCGTTAAGTTCTCTGCGCTCTGAGTGTCAGATGGAGTGTCGGATGGAGTATTAGAGTATTGGAGGGTCGGATCGAGGACCATGAACTACTCTCAATCCATACACAATTTTAGGAAAGGGCATGCTCAGGACCTAACTAGCCATATTGGGCACAAAACCCATGTGCCAAATTTTTATGATTCAACTTCCTCTTCCCATAAATTAAGCTCGAAGTTTGTTGCCTGGAACAGTGTCAGATGAAGGTCCGGATGGAAGGATGGATCGCATTTTTGACATGTTGCAAGAAAACAAGAAATGTTAGATTAATGTAACCATTCAAATGAAGATGAATTAATCATAAAACCATTTCAAAATGATGATTACACATACCTTGTGTGATTCCATGGAAAATTGATGTATAAATCTTGATAATACATTTCAAATGGCTAAATGAGAGCATATCATATGTAATATCTCATGCAAAAAGGATTTGTCCATCAAAACAAAATAATAAAAACATGAACCCAACATCCTCATCCTCCACCTCTATATCCACCTCGATCTCCTCAAGGTGCATTGTACTGAGGTACTTGATTATACTGCATGGGATTATATGGTGGTTGTGCATTATTGTATTATGGTTGTGCAGTGTTGTACTACTACTGTGCATTATTGTATGGTGGTGGTACCTGATTGAACTGAGGTGAAGCTTGTCCTGTCATCATTTATGCTTGCACCCTATAAGTATCTGAAGTTCTTTCTCTCATCACGTCCACCGTCCTACAATCCTTATCACCATGACCCACTGACTTGCAAAAATTTCAATATGAACTTTTGGGTATTGTCTTATACTTCTGCATCATTGGACAATGATATGGATCATGCCCATGCATTTTACAAATATTGTACCATGGTCCTCCTATTGGAAAAGGGTTTGGTACCCCTATTTCCATATACTACGTGAAATTTGGACATTCGTTCTTATGGTTTCCTTATGTCCTGCATAGGGTACACCAAACAACTTCTCTTTTCTCTTTTCCCTTATTCTGGTTAAGTTGAAATGTTAGATTCTTCAGTGATCTAGGTGGATATTGGTGGCCACCCACCTATTCCAACTATCTCCTCTTGTCCATTTTTAGTTTAGCACATTCTTTTGTACTTCTTTGTAATTGTGGGTTCTACACTTCTGGGGTTGTCTGAAGCCCTACACATCTTCTAGGTGGATACTGGTGGCCTCTCACCTAATCCAACTGGCATATTTTGTATGTTTTCATGTCAGTGCATATTGTTGTACTTCCATGGTCGTTTTGGAGCCCTAAACAATGTTTTTTCGGCTCTCCACATTCAAACTATAGACAAAGTCAGAGTTTGATGACGTAATGTGTAGTTTTCCAAACTACCTTTCCAATGGGCTATTACACATCTAAAACGAAAGTTGTATGCAAAAGTTACAACACCAGGAATTTGAGGTACCAACTTACCCATAGGAGCCCACATGACTTTTGGTGCTTCACCTCCTAGGATTAGGTTTTTGGATGTCTAGGGTTTTGGAATTCATGAGTAATATCAAAAATTCCTCTGGAGCCTCATTGTAATCATTTTTCTCAAACGGATGCATGTAGCAGCCACATCTCTTCTTAGAGATAGCTACCACCATTCAATAAAGTGTTTCAGTTCTGCAATTTTATAGTTTCATTCTATTTCATTTATTCAATAGAAGATTTTGTTCAATGGATATCTATGTTTTTATTCATATCTTTGTGTTTATTGTATTCAGTTTGTTAATCAGTTTGTTTCGCTCCTAAATCTTGATCAGTGGTATCAAAGTGATATGTTCTTCATTTGTTTTTATTTGTGCATGTCCAGGATAAGATCTGGGTACAATAAGTTGGGACTCGAACCAATCGATTTGTTGCAATATCGGTTTCGTCGAGCCCGACAACAACACGTGGGGGACGAAAAAAAAGATGATGGAGTAGAAGATCATATTAAAAATTTTCTCAAGGAAGCCCTCGCACGACAAAGGAATGAAATGATGGACAACTTTTCGAAGATCCTTCAATGGCTTCCCACAGGAGAAGCATCTTCATCAAGCGGACATGCAACCCCCTTCAAGGTATAGGTAAATTTTGATATTCCATTATTTGAAGGACTGATAGATGCAAATGTTGTATATAAATGGTTGAATTTTCTCGAAGGATATTTGTCAGTCCACAATTTTTCCGATAGGGAAAATATTACTTTTTCACTCCTTAAGGTTGTCCCCCATGTTAAGGACTAGTGGGATACTTTGAGAAAAAGGTTGTAGAGGAATCTAGAATATTTGTGGTTGCCCCTACATGGGATTCCTTTCGAGACGCCATTAAAGAACAGTACTACCTTGTTGGAAGCTACAAGGACCAGTACACCAGATGGACCACCCTACATCCAAAAAGGGACCAGATAGTACCCGATTTCACCAATATTTTCCATACCCTATGCACCAAATTGGGTATCAAAGACTTTGAGCGACATCTGGTGTTAAAATACCACAATTGTTTGCATAGATACATTCAAACAGAAATGGATTTTTTGGACATCATCTCATTGGGTACGAATTATATATACATTGTCAAGATCGAGAAGAAATTTAAGCAGAAGAGGTGAGAGTTTGGATCTGCAAACTCCTCATAGTTGAAGCAGGGAAAAAGTGGCCCCAACCCACACAGCAAGGGACATAGAAAATATGGACACTCTCAGGACAACCAGTCCAAGATGCAACATAAGAAGGGAAATGAAAAGACGAAGAAGGACACGAGAAAATGGTGTGAGTAACATAAAAGCCCTTGGTGCAACACTGAAGAATGTTTCTCCAAGTAGTCACTCTTGGTCGAGCTGAAGGCTTCCAAGTCAGAGGTCAATTCTGATTCTAAATCAAATCCTGAAGGAGGGAAGTAGATTATTGATGTTGAACCCAGTGCCACTGTCGCTACCACCAAATTTCAGCCAAGTGAACCAGAAGAACCAGAGGAAGAGGAACGCCTCTTTCACTCATAGATGTGGGTAAAGGGAGCTCCACTTCATTTCATTATCGATAGTGGCAGTTATAAGAACCTAATTTCAACAGAGGTCATAAAGAGGTTGGACCTTCCAACAACACTGCACCTGCATCCCTACACCATTGGATAGCTTCGCCAAGGAAGAGATCTTCGTGCCAGCCAACATTGTCTTCTTCCCTATGGCATCAAGTATTTCAAAGATGAGATATTGTGTGATATTTCTCCCCTTGAAGTTTTCAATGTTCTTTTAGGACAACCATATTTATGGAAGTGTCATGTTGTGTATGAGTCTAGACCTCGCAGTGTTATTATTACTTTGGGTAGAAAATTGTACATGATACCAAAGGTAACGCCACCTACCGGTATTTCTTTAATATCTGCAAAGCAATGCAATAAGGTCATTTCACAAACTAGGAAGTTCATCTTCTTTGTGATCCATGCTCATAGTAAGAATAAGGTCACCAACACATCTGTGTCCTCTACACAAAGCCTCTCTTTGCAGTAGAAGAAAGTGGACATCGTGGAAGAATACAGAGACATCTTCTCCTGACCCATCGGGGTATCGATGCATTACCAAGTCAAGCATCCAATTGATATGAATCCTGGTGCACCTTTACCTAATGGACAAGACTAATGTCGCTCACTGATGGAAAATGACAAAATCAGGCATCATATCCAAGAGCTTCTTCAAAAGGGTCACATTAGACCCAGCTCATCCCCTTGCAGAAGCTCGATTGGACTGGTGCAGAAGAAGGATGGGACTTGGCGACTCTGCATTGATTACAAAGACTTAAAAAAAATCACAGTCAGGAACCAGTACCCAATTCCCAAGATTGATGACCTTCTTGAGCAATTCAAGGGGGGGAATTTCTTCAACAAGATTGACCTAAATTCTAGATACCATTGGGTTCCCATCGAAGAAACTGTTGTATGGAAGACAAACTTCAAATATAAAGAAGGTCTCTTTGAAAGGTTGGTCATGCCCTTTGTCTTAATAAATGCACCAACCACTGTCATGAGGTTGATGGATAATGTATTGAGTCCCTTCACCAAATATTTTGTGGTGGTATATTTGGATGACATCCTCATCTTCAACAAAACTTGGGAGGAGCACATGCGACATATTCAACAGGTTTTTAGCACTTTGCGGCATCACAAACTATATGCCAACTTGGAAAAATGATCTTTTGGAATGAACATGGTCCAATACTTGGGATACATTTTTGATGAGCATGGGGTACATGTTGATCCAGATATGATCCAATTCATCTATGACTGGCCCACCCTGACCACACTAACCGAGCTTCAGAGATTCTTGGGACTGGCCAACTTCTACCAATGGTTCATGTTGGGATTCTCCCATATTGCATGGGCTCTCAGCTAGGTTACCAAGGGCGGTGATAGGAAAACATTTTTTTGGGGAAAGGAACAACAAAAAGAATTCAATGATCTGAAGCATCACTTGTGCTCAGCTCTAGTACTCTCCTTGCTCGATCTACAACAAATGTTCGATATTGAGACTGATGCACCTGACTATGTTGTAGGCATGGTTCTCACTCAACACGGTCATATGGCGGCATACCATAGTTAGACACTCTCAGACACTATCCAGAAATACCCCACCTATGACAAGGAAATTTATTCCATTGTACAAGCATGTCATCAATGGAAACATTACAGTATGGGAAAGGAGACGATCATCCACACTAATCGCAATCCTCTGCAGTTCATACAGACACAGGGGAAATTGCGGAACGACCGCAATCAGAAGTGGTCCACCTAACTGCATCAGTTCCATCTCAACATCAAGTATAATATAGGAATCTCAAATCATGCCATTGATTGCCTCAGTCAACCTCATGTGTTTGCACTCACCACTATGCTCCATTCCTATGGACATGAGGTATCTGAGTGGCCCCAACTTTATCAGCAAGATCCAGACTTTGTTGCCACCTATCAACTCTTGGGTATAGGTGCAACTGTCACCAATTTTCACATTCAGGATGGACTATTATACCATATGGGCCATCTCCGTGCTCTTACCAATGTGCATGCATAGATGATTTTGCAAGCCCACTACAATCGGATGGCAGGACATTTTGGCGTGGAGAAAATTATGGTCGTTCTTCAAAAAAAAAATTATTGTCCCAAACTTCGACAAGACGTCAGCAAGTATATCATATCTTTCACTGGTTGTTCCCTTTCCAAGCCATCCATCAAGAATCAAGGCTTATACACCCCTATTCCTACTCCTGAGAAGCCTTGGGAATCCATCTCAATGGATTACATGTTTAGCCTTTCATCCACCAAACAAGGAAATGACTGTATATTTGTGGTCATTGATCAATTTTTTAAGATGGCCAACCTCATAGCCTATAAGAAGAATATCACAGTGGAATATACTACCAAGCTCTTCTTCGAACGAGTGTGGGTCCATTTTTGGGTACCACGGACCATCATCTCTGACCGGGACATCACATTTCTCAACACATTTTGGTCGAGTCTCTAGTCACTATTGGACACCAAGCTCACTAAATCCACTTCTTTCCACCCCCAAATAGATGGCCAAACAAATCTCATCAATCGAATGATTTTGCACATTCTGCACATGTACAACTCTAAGAATCCACATACATGGGATGAGAGTCTCCCTTATGTTCATCACAATTACAAAAGGGCTCTTCGTAGCTCCACCAGCCATAGCCCATTTCAGGTGGGATTGGGAATCCAGCCCTTAGGCCCCATTGATGTTTCACTACCTATTTCCATCACATAGACACACTCTTCCCATGTTCAATCTTAGACCGACAAAGCCATCAGATTCATTGAGCGGATTCAGCACATCCGCTAATAGGTCAAGGAGATTTTATAGAAATCCAATGCTAAGTACAAGCAATGCCATGATCAACACAAGGTACCACACTAGTTTTAGGTTGGATACAAAGTCTAGTTAAATTTGTAGAAGGAGCATCTTACAGGGCCCCATTGGAAGCTTCTCCCACTCCGCTATGGGCCTTACACTATCACCAAGGTTGTGGGTAGAAATTTTTTTGAACTCAACACTCCACCCTTCCTTGGAATGCATCCAGTGTTCAATGTCGACCTCCTTCAGTCGTATTTTTCACCATTATTAGACACCTCAGAGATCGCAGAACAGCTGAAACAAATAGAGATCAACCCTGAATGCATGGAACAAGCATCCACTGATCATATAGTGGACACACAGGTCAAGGGCACTCACCAACAGAGGATCCAGCTTTATCTGGTTGTCAAGGCAGGGCAACTCCTACACCAAGGCAAGTGGATCACCCGGGGCCAAATTGAGTATAATTTTCCTCGCATGTGTTGGGTATGTGTTATATTCTTTACACGAGAAAATTTTTCTACCTCGGGAAACGTGACACCTACCTTGGGAAACATGTCATGTATTTAGGTGGTTTTTTCGGCACATGGTTTTTGTCGATGGTTTTCTATTTCCGGTTAAGGAATTAGGGTTTTGGACTAATCCAGGTCATTGGACTAGGGTTTTGGATGTCGCTGGCTCCTATATGTATATTGTATTGTAAACAATGTAACACAATGTATGAATATAATATATGTTGGTTTTCCCGGTTTGGGTTTCCAGGGGAAAAATCTCTGTGTAATGTTTGCATTTGCCATTGTATCTTTTCTATTCTTTTATGAATATTTGTTTACAGTAGACATTGTACAAGGTTAGAATTTACATTTGGTATCAGATCTTTATTGGCTTTAGGGGGACACCTTTGTGGTCAAGTGTTTGGCTCGGGACTGTGATAAGCCTTGTTATAGTGGGAGATCTGCGGTATTGTTTTTTAGGTGAAAAGAAATGGCAAGCAATTCGAAGATGGAGATCGAGAATTTTAATGGGAAAAGCTTTGAATTGTGGAAGATCAAGATGGAATATCTTTTGGTGGACAGAGATCAATGGATCACGGTAGATCCAGGTACTGCACCTACAAGAACTTCTACAGATGACTGGAAAAATATGGATCGGAAGGCAAAGAGAACAATCCAACTGTGTCTCTTTGATTCAGTATTACTGAATGTGTCAGAGAAAGCTACAGCCAAGGATTTATGGGAAAAGTTGGGGAAGTTGTATTAGTCTAAGTCCCTGGTAAATAAACTATTCCTGAGAAAGATGCTGTATAACTTGAGGATGAGAGATGGAGACTCAGTGGCAGAGCAATTGAACGCCTTCAATACTGTGGTAAGTCAGTTAGTATCTGTTGAGATTAAAATTTCAAATGAATATAAATGTATCAGTTTGTTGTGTTCTTTACCAGACTCGTGGGATAGTCTGGTTGTGGCCATAGGTAGTAATACAACTTCTTTGAAGTTTTAAGAAGTGGTCTCATCCTTGTTGTCGAAGGAGATGAGACGAAAGAATATGGAAGGAAATAGCAGATACATTATTTACAAGAGGACGTTCCCAGGAAAGAAATAGATCTAATTTCTCAAGTGGGAGATATAAGTCTAAGGGTAGATCTAAATCTCCTAGAAAGTTTGTAAGGGTATGTTGGAGGTGTGGAAAAGAAGGGCACTACAAGAAGCAATGTAGATCCAAAGTTGAGAAAAAGAAGGGATCTGAAGAATCTTCTTCTACAGAAGAAAATACCTCCAAGGAAGAAGGAGGGGATGTGTACTTGGCCTCTTCAAGCACACATGCAGATCATGAGGCATGGTTGATTGACTATGGTGCATCCTTTCATATGACTCCCCATAGGGAGTGGTTCTGCGAATATGAAAAGTATGATGGAGGTAATGTTTTCTTAGGTAATGATTCGACAACCAAAGTCATAGGAAGAGGAAGGATCAAGTTGAGACTCATAGATGGAAGGATTAGAACACTGCCTAGTGTTCTACACATCCCAGGTATGGCCAGAAATTTGGTTTCTGTAAGCAAAATGGAATATGCGGGGGTAAAAACAATTTTTGAAAAGGGAATTTCCAGGATGGTTCGAGGAGCAATGGTGTTGACGAAGGGAGTTAAATTTGGAACTCTGTATAAGCTACTAGGAAGCACTATTAGTGATGGGTGTAATAGCTCCATTGTTCCTGATATTGGAGTTGAAGAAGAAATAACTCCTACAGTCTCTGGAGAAAAGGTTATGTTGTGGCATCAAAGACTGGGGCATATTGGAGAGAAGGGTCTTCGACTACTACACGGTAAAGGTATGGTTGAAGGTAT
>ML797990.1:69012-87369 GCA_009831015.1 Picea engelmannii | reverse complement strand
GACATGAAGGATCTTGGTGCTTCAAATTTCATTTTGGGCATGGAAATTAAAAGAGATCGAAAAAGGAGGAAACTCTGGTTAAATCAAAGAAAATATGTTGAGACAATATTGCAGAGGTTTAATATGCAGGAATGTAAACTGGTCAAGGTTCCTATTCCTGTTGGTGTAAAGTTATCTGCAGATCAGTGTCCCAAGACACATGAACAAGAGGAGGACATGTCTCATGTTCCATATGCAAGTGCAGTTGGCAGTTTGATGTATGCTGCAAGATACCAGATATATAAAATATGTAGAACATAAATGAAATGCTAGAAATGACATAATAACAGTAAAATATCCAGCATAATCTTCACAATACACAGAAATGATATACGAAATAGAAACAGAAACAACACTTTGATTCAGATAGCAATGTTCACAGGCCTCTTTGAGGGGGCAACCTCCAGTCGAGCAGCGCTCTGTTACAATAATCTCCAAGCTAGGGTTTTCATACCCTCGACCCTTATTTATACTAAATGTGTCTATTAAGAGAAGCATCTAGAGGAAGATCCTTCTAGAAGAGGAAGCTTCTATTAGGTCTTCTTACATACGCCTTATTCTATTTTATTGAAAGGTCTTATTAATATTGACCTTTATTACATCCGAATACATTGATCTACCTATGTGCGGGTTAGGAACTTAACATATGAAATGGTTTGTACTAGACCGGACATTGCACATGTAGTGGGAGTTTTGAGCAGGTATATGTCAAAACTAGGGAAGGAGCATCAGACAGCAGTAAAAAGGGTTTCCAGGTATTTGTGTGGCACTGCTAGCTATGGATTGTGCTATGAAGGAAGACCAGGATTGGATAGAGTGGTTGATATACATGGCTTTGTGGATGCAGACTGGGCTGGAGATTTGGATCGTAGGAGATCTACAAGCAGGTATGTGTTTAACCTGTTTGGAGGAGCAATAAGTTGAATGAGCAAAAGACAGGTTGTAGTGGCACTTTCAACTACATAATTAGAATACATGGCAGCCACTCATGCAAGTAAGGAAGCAGTATGGTTACAAAGATTGTGTTCAGGTACTGGGTTGGTACAACAGGCTGTAAGGATAGAGTGTGACAGTCAGAGTGCAATTTTTCTAGTGAAGAACCCTGCTTATCATTCAAAGACAAAGCACATTGATGTTCAATATCACTTTGTGAGAGACATGATTGAAGAAAAGAAAGTATCACTAATGAAGGTGGACACTTTGAAGAATGTTGTAGACTCATTAACAAAATATGTGAGCACTGAGAAGTTCTCTTGGTGTAGAGGATCCATGGGCATTGTTGCCCTGGTTTTTTGACTATGTAACCCTATAACCCCCTGTGTGCAAAGAAAACAACAAGTGGGAGAATGTTGGGTATGTGTTATATTCTTTGCACGATAAAAAAAATTATGCCTCGGGAAACGTGACACCTACCTTGGGAAATGTGTCATGTATTTAGGTGGTTTTTTTGGCACATGGTTTTTGTTGATGGTTTTCTATTTCCGGTTAAGGAATTAGGGTTTTGGACTAATCCAGGTCATTGGGTTAGGGTTTTGGATGATGTTGGCTCCTATATGTATATTGTATTGTAAAAAATGTAACAAAATGTATGAATATAATATATGTTGGTTTTCCCGGTTTGGGTTTCCAGGGGAAAAATCTATGTGTAATGTTTTCATTTGTCATTGTATCTTTTCTATTCTTTTCTAAATATATCTTTACAGTAGACATTGTACAAGGTTATAATTTACAGCCTGATGGGGGAACTCAATGCAATGGATACCTTTGCTTCCTAAGGGGGGATTATTGATACAGGTGGATATTGGTGGCCACCCACCTATTCCAACTAGCTCCTCTTGTATGCTTTTATTTCAGCACGTTCTTTTGTACTTCTTTGTAATTGTGGGTTCTACACTTCTAGGGTTGTCTGAAGCCCTACACTTCTTCTAGGTGGAAACTAGTGGCCTCTAACCTAATCCAACTAGATTATTTTGTATGTTTTCATGTCAGCGCATCTTGTTGTACTTCCAAGGCCGTTTTGGAGCCCTAAACAATTTTGTTTCGACTCGTCGCAGTCAAATTGTAGACATAGTCAAAGTTTGATGGTGTAATGTGTATTTCTCTAAAAGACCTTTCCAACGGCTATCACACACCTAAAACAGAGGTCGTATGCAAAATTTATGACCCTGGGAATTTGAGGCACCAACTTACTCATAGGGGCCCACATGACTTTTGGTGTTTCACCTCCTAGGGTTAAGTTTTTAGATGTCTAAGGTTTTGGAATTCATGAGTAATATCAAAAAGGCCTCTGGAACCTCATTGTAATCATTATGCTCAGACGGATGCATGTAGCAGCCACATATCTTCTCGAAGATAGCTACCACCATTTGAGCAAGTGTTTCAATTCTACAATTTTATATTTTCAGCCTATTTCATTTATTCAATAGAAGATTTTGTTCACTGGATATCGGTGTTGTTCTCCATATATATGTGTTTATTGTATTCAGTCTGTTAATCAGTTCATTTTGCTCCTAAATCTGGATCATTCAAATCCTCCTTCAGGTCCTCTATTTTTGGATTTGTCTTTTGATATTGGTTTTCTTCCAGTTGTAAGGCTTCCTGCAGAGCCTCTGCCTGAGTTTGGAACTTTTGTTCTCTTAACGGCTATTTCAAGTGTGGTAACAACGAGTTCACAAACAAGTGTTTATGTTGCATGTCAGTTATTGCATACTTCAACTTACCTTTCAAATGTTTTAACCTCTGATCAATCTCCCAAACAGACTCTCATGGGTTTTGCCTGATTTCAATCATTTCATTCATATACTAGTCCTTTGAGTTGGGCTTCTAAAATTCGTTTATTAGTAGTTTTTTCACATATGCAATAGTCCTTGTTACTCCTGGTGGATTCTTTATATCTAGGATCATGTACCAGTCCAGTGCACGGTCTCTTAGTGTGATAGCTAACAGCATGAGTTTTGTATCCTCATTTGTGATCTTCTTTGCTTCCTAGATATTCTCACAAATTGTTAGGGACCTAACCCCTCACATAGGTAGAATAATATATTCCGATGTAATAAAGGTCAATATTAATAAGGCCTAGCAATAAGGAAGAATAAGTCGAATGTAAGAAGACCTAATAAAAGATTCTTCTTCTAGAAGGATCTTCCTCTAGATGGTTCTTTTGATAGACATATTTAGTATAAATAGGAGTCGAGGTTATGAGAATTATTGTCTTGGATATTATTGTAATATATCTATGCTCAATTGGAGGTTGCCCCCTCAAAGAGGAAAGTGAACATTTCTCTCAGTAATCCAAGTGCTCATTCTGGTGTTATTTTGATATCATTTTGGTGTTATTGTGGTGTTGTTCTGGTTACATTGTTGTTTATCTGCCATTTCTAGCATTTTATTTTTTTTCTACATACTTTTTATATCTGGAATATTACAAGTGGTATCAAAGCACTTTCCTCGGCAGAAAATTGTGGGTTAATTTTTTTTTCAAGGTAGAGACGTATTCCGACGTCTTTAAGCCACAGAGATATGCCGTTACACGCATAAACCCACAGTTGAGAGATTCATACACATAGTAAATACAAGTGGTACTTAAGTGCACATATGTTGGCCACCCTTGTAACCCATGTTGGTACCCCTTCGAGTGATAGCGCATCAAACAACACATGTGTACGGATCAACCTAGATTTCCTGAAGCCCTCTTTAGATAAATCGATCGGCCACCTGAATTCTATAGTTCCTCTGAGAATATCACTCGGGAAGATACTCTCTAGTACCTAGGTAGTCGGGTAGTACGGCTAAGGGCACCATCTAGCCTCCTTAGTTGGTTCCCTAAGATATTGGGCCGAGTACTATTGTTGGACTCTGCATGTATATCAGAGAGTTATAGCACACGAGAAACCCCTGTCTATAGAATCCTTGAATACCTAACCCTTGGGGACGGAAACAAAAAATAAAACAAACAAGATCTATTGTCGCGCAACTGTGTTCGAGTTTCCAAATCACTACACATTTCTTCCTGGTTAAGCATTTTGGAATTTCATCACTGTAGTATTCTTCAAACTGGAGTATAACTCTGCAGGAAATTTTTGCACCATTATTTGAGACCTATTCCATTGGATTTATCTCTTCTCCCTTATCACATGCATACCTATCATTTTTAAGAAAAACAAAATTGACCCCACCCGCCCCTTTTCGGTTCCCTCATCATCATAGCCCATACCCGTAGCCAAGACTTGGAAGCTCACTTCAATACCTTGCAATCTAATTTCACTGAGACCCAATATTTCCACCATCAATACAAACATGTAGTCCTCCATCGCCACCTCAATCGCAGAACTGAAACAAGACATGACTACCCAACTTGAATCTATTGTTTTGATGATTTTCACCAAGATGCATATCCCTACAGATCCCCCTTTATCTGACCCACCTTTTCATACCAAAGTTGAAACTTCCTCTCATTCCCATAATTTTCAGCCCAATAACTTTCAACGTGACCTATGCCTTCTGCAAGTGGATGTGACCAAATTTGATGGCTAGGATCCCACTGGTTGGGTAACTCAAATGGAACACTATTTTTCTTTGTACGGAATTATAGATGACTTGTCCAAACTCCAGTATAGTGTTCTCCATCTAGATCAAGAACATTGGCAATGGTGGAAATGGAGAAAAACTTCTTGTCAAGGATATGTTGCTTGGACACACTTTGTGGCAGAGCTTTATGAATGCTTTGACACTAACACCAACCATTTAGGTTGTTTGACAAAGTTGAAAAAATATGGCACAGTGGAAGAATTTATAGCTTCTTTTGAGTGACTATCTTTTTGTACAGAGGGCATGTCTATTGATTTTTTGCGAGAATGTTTTATTAGTGGCCTCAAGGATGAGATTTGTGCCCATGTACTCATGGTTCGGCCTCAGATTTGAGTGGAGGTTACTAAACGATCTAAGGAAGCATGACATGTTGTCTCTTCTCCAAATTGGAAACCCTCCTTTATTCCTCACACTAAACTAGTAAATCCCACTCCTCCTTCTGCTCCACTAAAGATCCAAAAATTGACCAGGGCCGAAATGGCTAAACGCCAACTCAAAGGCCTTTGTTATAATTGTGATGAAAAATATTTTCCGAGACACAAGTGTAAGGAACAAAATATTTTTATGGCCATCTCGAAGGATGTTTCGGAAGAGGATGTTGAAGCCCCCCTTGTGTCTAATTCACTTGAACCCACAAGCATTTCCCCTCCCTCAGACCCTCCCGAAGTACAACCGGTCATTTCTCTAAATGATCTCACTAGCTTCTCTTCTCCCCAAACCCTCAAACTAATTGGCTACATATTGCATAGGAAGGTCATCATTCTTGTTGATAGTGGAAGCACCCATAATTTTATTCATCGCAGCATTGCCCAAGAAACTAATTGTTATATATGTCCAGTCAATAATTTCCAAATCATGATTGCCAAAGGCAGGTCCATTAAATGCGGAGGGCATTGTGAAAATGTGTGTCTCCAAATTGGTGACTACCACCTAAAATATCATATGTTTTTTATTGACATGGGCAGTTGTGACATTGTGTTGGGTGTAGACTAGCTAAGGACTTTGGGTCCCATTCTCATGGATTTTAAGGAATTAACCATGCAATTCAACCAGGAAGGCCAGCAATATAAGTTCCAAGGCATCACCGTCAGTTCCCCTGAGATCATTAGTTCCCATCGCATGGAAAATATGCTCAAAAAAGGTCATTCAAGTGTTATTTCCCAACTCCATGCCATACAATCAACTGAGACACCCTCAATGTTGTAGGACCTCCAATCCATCCTCTCTAAACATCAAGTGGTTTTTTCCACTCCCCACGGATTCCCTCCTTCCTGTGGTGTTCATGATCATTCCATTCCCCTTGTCCCAGGAAGCCTTCCTCCCAATATACGTCCCTATCGTGACCCCTTTTCCCAAACAAATGAAATTGAGAAAATGGTTCAAGAACTTCTTAACGCAGGTGTTATCCTCCCTAGTATGATCCCCTACTATTCTACTGTGGTCATGGTCATGGCCATGAAGAAAGAAGGTTATTGGCACATGTGTCCTAATTTCCACACCCTCAACAAACTCACCATTAAAGACAAATTTCCCATTCCTATCATTAATGATCTCTTGGATGAATTGAGTGGCGCCCAGTTCTTTACTAAACTTGATCTTTGTTTTGGATACCATTGGATTCGTATGAAAGAGGAAGACATTCCTAAGACTGCCTTTAGAACTCATGAGGGCCACTATGAGTTTTTGGTCATGCCCTTTGGTTTGTGTAATGCTCCCTCCAATTTCCTAAGCCTCATGAATCATGTCTTTCATCCTTTTCTCCATCATTTTGTCTTAGTTTTCTTTGATGATATCCTCATCTATAGAAAAACCTGAACATACCATCTTGCTCATGTGGATTGATTTCTCCATCTACTCTCTCAACACCAACTTTTCCTGAAACATTCTAAATGTTCTTTTAGTGCCTCAGAAGTCGAATACTTGGGTCATCTTGTTGGAAATCACAACGTCTAGGTGGATCCTAAAAAGATTGAAGCTATGCAATACTGGCCTCACCCAAAATATCTCAAAAGATTGTGTGGATTTATGTTCTTAACGGGTTATTATCACAAGTTTGTTAAGAACTATGGAAATATTGTGGCCCCTCTCATTGCACTCCTTAAAAAGAATTCTTTCACCTGGACTCCAGCTGCTTCTCAGGCTTTTCAAACCTTGAATATGGCCATGTGCACCACTCTAGACCTGGCACTTCCTAATTTCACAAAGACCTTTGCCCTAGAATGTGATGCTTCAGGAAAAGGAATTGATGTTGTCCTTATGCAAGAGGGTCGACCTTTGGCATTTACCAGCAAACAACTATCTGAAATAAATTTGGGCAAATCAATCTATGAAAAGGAAATGTTGGATATTATGCATGTTGTTGATATTTGGCGCCCTTATTTATTGGGGCAACGCTTCCAAATTAACATTGGTCATCAAAGCCTCAAGTATTGTCTGGAACAATGCATTTGCTCCCCAGAGAAACAAAAATGGGTGACTAAGCTCTTTGGATATGATTATGATATCATTTACAAGAAAGGAAAAGATAATGTGGTTGCGAATGCACTTTCTCGAAAATATGAAGATGAAGGGTCTCTTTTTTCTCTCTCCTTCATTGTACCAGATTGGCTCCAAGTCATTCGCCAGGAATGGCTACATGATCCCAAAAGTTCTCATATGATACAACAATTGTATTTCAATTCTCCATTTTCCCCAGGATACTCTTGGCTCCATGATGAGCTTTGATACAAAGGTTGTTTGTATTTAAGTAAATAGTCAAAAATTAAATCCACAGTACTTTCTAAGCTTCATGCTACACCCACAGTTGGGCACTCAAGGTTTACCAAAACCTATGACACGGTCAAACGTTCTTTCTTCTGGGAGGGTATGAAATAGGACATTCACAATTTTTTAGTTGAATGTGATGTGTGCCAACGCCACAAGGGTGAAACAGTCAAATATCCTGGCACACTACAATCACTTTTGATTCCACCTGCTATTTGTCGGGATATCTCTATGGATTTCATTGTAGACTTACCTAAAACAGGCAATAAATCAATCATCATGGTGGTCGTTGATCGCCTTTCCAAGTATGTTCATTTATGTTCTCCTCAACACCCATTTACAACATCCACTGTGGCCCAACTTTTCATGGATCAGGTCTTCAAGCTTCATGGCATGTCACATTCTATTGTTTCTGATCACAACCTAACTTTCACCAGCAATTTTTGGAAAGAACTGTTCAAGCAACAAGCCACCCAATTGCATCTTATCACAGCTTATCATCCCCAGACTGAAGTTGTCAACAATTTTTTGGAAACATATTTGAGGTGTTTTTCATTAGAAAAGAAAAATCAGTGGGCTCAATGGTTGCCACTAGCTGAATTGTGGTACAACACATCATACCATACAACTACCCGCGTGACTCCTTTTGAAGCAGTATATGGACAAAATCCACCTTCAGTTCTCTCATATTTACCAGGTGTCTCGGAGGTGCAGGCAGTGGATCAAACGCTTACAATTCGAGAGGCTATTGTTCATACCCTCAAAGATAATTTGGTCATGGCCCAGAGTAGCATGAAGCAACAAGCAGATCAAGGTCCCTCTCAATGTCAATTTGCAGAAGGGAATTAGGTGTTTCTTCGGCTGCAACCTTACAAGAAAAATTCCCTCAAGGTTGACCATTGTCAGAAACTAGCGCCAAAATTTTATGGTCCTTATACCATTCTCAAGTGTGTGGGACAGGTGGCCTATCAGTTAGCTTTACCTAATCATTCTAAGCTACATGTTATTTTTTCGTGTTTTCTGCTTAAGGAAGGTTATTGGAACTAAGTGTCAAACTAAAACCAACCTTCTCGAGTTGGACGAAGAAGGATCCATTAGGCTACAACTAGAACCAATTTTGGACCAGCGTGAGCGTCGCCTGCATCAGCAAACCATCAAGGAAGTGTTAGTCCAGTGGAAAGATACAACCCCAGCAGATGCCACTTGGGAACCAGCTACCATTCTACAACAATTTCCACATCTCAAGCCTAGAGGACAAGGTTGTTTCAAGGGGGAGGACATGTTAGGGACCTAACCCCTCATGTAGGTAGAATAATATATTATGATGTAATAAGGGTCAATAATAATAAGGCCTATCAATAAGGAAGAATAAGTTGAATGTAAGAAGACCTAATAGAAGTTTTTGCTTCTAGAATAATCTTCCTCTATATGGTTCTTTTGATAGACATATTAATTATAAATAGGAGTCGAGGGTATGAGAACTGTTGTCTTGGATATTATTGTAATAGAGCTCTTCTCAAGTGGAGGTTGCCCCCTCGAAGAGGCAAGTGAACATTGCTCTCAGTAATCGAAGTGCTCATTCTGGTGTTATTCTGATATCATTTTCGTGTTATTGTGCTATTGTTCTGGTTATATTGTTCTTTATCTTCCATTTCTAGAATTTTATTTATATTCTTCCTACTTTTTATATCTGGAATATTACACAGATGAATAAGTGTTTTTCAGGGTCCTCAGATGCCTCTCCCCAAAATTATGGTAACCTGATCATGGGATCATGTCTTGCCATTTTGAACTGTGTTAAACGACTACCTATGCATGGTGTAGATACTTGATTGTTACTTCCTGAACTGGCTAACCCATTTGATGCTCCTTGATTGGATTTGTTTCTTGTTGTTTTTCTTCCACTAAAATTTGGTTGTCTAAACATAGGTGTTCTTCCTGGTGTATTAGTCGCACATGGGGTTGTAGGTTCCACATTGACAGTGATCTGGATTGGAGTTATGTATCTTTGACCTTGGACCTCATTTTTTCCTTTCATATGTTTCACACGGGATTTCCTCAATCTGCTCCACACCTCAGAGATCCTCTACCTCTTCTTCATCGCTTTCCAATCCCTCTCTCTCAGCTATGGCTCTCTTCTTGTTATTCATTTTATATTGGTAGGGTACTCCACTACGTGTCTTTACAACTTCTTCCATATCTTCTTTATCTAATCTTCTTCCATCATTATTAGTTCCATGGCTTCCTTATTCTTTCCCTTATCCATCTCTTCCTCCATTTCTCAACCTCATGTTCCCCCCCTTCCCCCATGCACACAGGGAAGTCTAGTTGTTTGATTCCATGGTAATCACACCATTGTCATATAATAAAATCTTTATTGAAGTATATAATGATTTGATGTACCTACCTCTAGGTCCTTTTATAAAATACTTCTTTGTTGCGGTGTAAGACTTCACGGTATCTATTGCAAATTCGGTGATAAATCTTGCAACAATACTGTCTAACCAGAAATATATTGTGCACGTAAATTTCTTATTAACTTGTTGTAATTGCGCAATCTCCAAGATATTACACTCCATTTGTTTGATTCCATTTTTCGGGTGGTTTTGTTTTAACCTCAATAACCACTCTTGCAACAAATGCAGGAAATCATGGGAAAATACCTCATGCAAGTCACTAAACATGTATCTGTCGATATATTTTTGCGGTATTAACTTAGGGTTTATCTTATCCTTCTACGCAAATTCAAGTTCACTTGTTTTCAACCATATTTCAATCTCCATCTTCATTGGATTCCATGGCCTGAACATTCCCTTATATACTTTCATCCTCTGCGCATTTCTTCCACAGATCATGTACACTCAATCTTGTGCAGTTCCAGCTGACAACAGAACCATTTGTTGGCTTAATCTTTCACTTCTTGGGATGACCTAGGTTTGGATCTCAACAAGTTTGCAAAAAAACCATCTAAACTATCGGTCCTCCTGGTAAACCAGAAGGCAACGTTGTGCACATAGTGCACAACGTAGTCTCACCTTAGATAGATTTTATGGGTGATTGCAATACCTCAGGTGTTTGTTGTAGTGTCCCCAAGGCCGAGCCCCGTTGTAAACCATGTTCTGAAAGGAATTGTAATTATGTTTTATAGGCTGGTGAGCCAAGTTCTTATAAGCGGGAGGCTTATGTGTTTGTTAGGCCAGGGAGCCTAAGTGTTGAAGGCCAGAAGCCTGCTGTTGTATATGCAATCATGCAGAACAATTAATAAAATATAAACACCGCCATGTGCATACCGACCATGATGAATGAGTGAAGGGGGACTAAGAATCCATAGAGTGGGCAAGGAATTAGGGGCTGGAAGGTGGGAAAAAGGGGCTAAGTGTTTGGCCTAGGGGGCTTAAGCCTGGGAATAATATTTTATTATTATCCCAAAAAGAACATGTGCCATTTATGATTTATCCTAAGTTCCTAACCATAGGGAAGGTAATGCATGCCGAGGAACACATGCAGTTTCAAGGGTGACAAGTGTCCACCCTAATGCATGCAAATAAAACAGACGAGGTAAGTTGTGAAGGGCTCCTCCATTTTTTTTTCACTTGACGGCCTGAGTGCGTACAGCCTCTGAGCAATACGATGAATCCAACCTCTGTAGAACAACCTTGTACACCTTCTGAACTGAAAATCCGGTGTTCATCTGGAGAATCCATGTGCATCCACTGCCGAGACTGAGCCTGTGCATGGAGTCCCTGTCCCGAAGCCGTGACCGTGATACCATTATGTGATTGTTGAACTAGTGGTGCTTGAGTCTGTGTGTTTTTTTGTTTTCATGGGACTGTTGAGGCCACGTAGTACTGGACTGTGTGTGGCTTGTTGGCCTGTGATCGATTCTCTCCCGGTGAGAGAGTGCGTTGAGGAAGGAGAGGACTCCTGGTAGGAACCCTGTAGCTGCCACAGAGCCCAGAGACTTCCGGTCCGGTCTGTCGCTGTAACCCAAGGCAAGGGAGGTTAGCAGCCGAAGGACTATCCAGGTGAAAGAGAAGGTGTATACTCCTTGGGTGGAACAGGCATGTGGGGAATGAGGGCCTATGGGCAGTGAGTGTGAGTGGTTTCTGGGAGAGAATCCCTTCCTGTGGTTGTGTATTGTATTCCCTATAACCTCAACCTAGCCTAGGATTCCTTGCCTTGGGATGGAGCTTAGTCCCAGCTTGGGGGTGACCCATTGTTGAGATGATGAGCAATGTGGTCTAAGGCTGGGAGGTTCGTGGAAGGCCTGCACTTGGTTGGTGGAATCTACCACTGTTAAAAGATAATTATCTGATTATGCTGAAATCATGTTTTGCATGACTTTGATGCTTATGTTATCATGAATTCTACTGTGTATATGAATTAGTATGAAACGCTATTGATTGTTAATTATGGAAGTAACTCATATGAATACTCTGTTAGAATGTGTGTATTTGTTTGAATGCATGTGGATTATGTAATACCTGTATGAGTTATGTACCAAGTGCTCTTAAAGTTTCCATTTAAGAGCGATTAAGTCTTGGTAGAAGAAAAGGGTGCGCTACAGTTTGGTATCAGAGCCAAGGTTTAGACACTAAGCCTAGATGGGCCAGTGGAGAGGTCTTTGGACCGAGAATGCAAGGGGAAATTTGGTTTGGGAGGACAATTTCGGACCCTGGTTTGCTCCAAAGTGTCAAGGAGTTACTTGATGAGTTTTTAAAGATCAGGAGGTATAGCGGCGTTATGAAACCGCAGCCAGTGTGGTATAAGTCCACAGGGAGAGAGAACTCCACACCGGAAGTGTAGGAGCTTTAGGATATGTTCGGGAGGGAAGGTGAGCCCTCGTGACTGTTAGATATGGAAAGTGTGCACAGGGTTTAAAGCCCTTTGGAATTGCACAGGAGTGTGTAAATCATGATACGTGAAATCCCAAGTTAGTCAGGACCGTCCATCAGAAAGAACGCGTGGAGAGCGATCAGCCTTTCGCTGAATCGTAACTTGAAAATAGTCAACAGGTGAGTTCATGAGAATTCACAAAACGCGAATTCATGATTGGATCTTAGCCGTCGATCTAAGAGAGATCGGGACCGTTAATTGCCCAGGAAGAAATCGACATTTTGGGAGATGGGAGGTGAGAAGAGGTGAGCACCTCCGAAAAACCCGAAACCCCAAAATCCCGAAAATAATCTACACCGTAGATCGTGGGGAGAAGAACTTGACCGTAGTATCAGGTAGGTTAGTAGACAGTGATTTCGGGATTTCGGCAAATGGAATTTCAAGATGTGTGGATGCACGAACTTCCGACACCCGAAACCCCGAAACACCGAAAGGATCTGCGTCGTAGATCTGAGAAAGATATGACCGTTGGATTTTACTAGAAATGGACATGGACACATGGAGATGTACCACATGCAAGTGGGTCGAGAACAGAAGCGAGAGAGGTGGGACCCGATGACATCGTTAAAAGGGACATGGACCCTCGTGAACATGCCACGTGCTACCATGGTTGTGGGTGACCGTTGTGCTATATGGGCCCAGAGGGTAGAGCAAGTTGAAATTTTGGAAGTCGAGGGTTGGAAAGGAAAGCAAGTCTGAAAGCCTCATGGACTGAAACCCCGAAACCCGAAGTCCCGAAATCCCGAAGTGCCGAAAATGAAAGTTTCAAAAACACGAAAATTGCAGAACCGAACAAGAGCTCAGAAAACTTATTTGAATTGAAATGTCTTTCATTCTTGTTCGTATTGGCTTATAAATGTTATGGATTGTTCTGGAAGGAGTAATGGCCTGACAAACTTCGAATTTATTTGCACAGTGCATGTGCAGAGTTCAACGAAGGTCAAGACTCAAGTTAACCAACACCGAGTATGGAGTGGGAAAAGGTGCAGATTACCCCCGAAACAGAAGACGAACATGAAGGAAAGGATGTCAACCTGGGAGTCAAAGGATTGAACTACAATGGGAATGGAAAAGAGAAGGATAAGGAAGGACACATAATGAAAATCATTGAAGTATTGCAAAGAGAGGCTAAGGCTCGCCGAGCTGATAGTCGAAATCTCATGAAAGTCAGGGATCGACAAGGTGAATTAAACTTAAAAATTTTGAAGAGCCTGGAAAGAATAGAGAAGAAACTCGAGAAGGGAAGAGACTCAAGTACGATGGAGAGTCGCAGAACCCATGGGAGAAGAAGTAGGTCAAGGAGTGGTAGCCGACATCTTAGTCTCTCCCAAAGACATTGACAGGGAGACACACAGTAGTTCAAGCCCGTCCCCTACCAGAAAACATCGAAAATATGGAAAGGAGGAATTGAAAGAGGAGATGAACAAGATTAAGCCTCCAACATTTGATGGAGAACATAAGAAGGAGGAACATGTCGAGACATGGTTGCTTGGCATGAAGAAATACTTCCAACTGCAGAATTATTCCGCCCATGCAGAAGGAATAATTGCAATGTACCAACTGAAAGGAAAAGCATCCATGTGGTGGGATTGGTTTGTGCAGGTGCATCACATCAGAGAGAAAGAGGTCACTTGGAAGGAATTTAAGAAGTATTTCGAAAAGAAATACCTGACTGAAAGATACTATGACAGAAAGATGAAGGAGTTCTTCAAACTCAAGCTAGGCAACATGACTATTGATGAGTATGAACGAAGTTTTCTAGAACTACTGAAGTATGTTCCATTCATCAAAGATGAGGCTGTCAAGATTCAGAGGTATATGAGTGGACTGCCACCTTCCATTGGTGACAAGATTCAATATGAATATCCTAAGACTATGGAACAAACCATAAGAAGGGAGAAATGTTTATACGAACAACAAAGAGAAAAGCCTACCTTTCGGAAGGCTTGGGATGACCAGAAGAGGTTTAAGAAAGAACAGAGGCAGAAGGGAAACAGGCCTCCCTTTTTCAAGAATGGCCCTGGGGGACAGTCATCTTTTAGAGACCCCAGGAAAGTTGAAGGGAGTGAGAATATGCCAAGGCCTCCACCTATGGAGTGTTGGGGTTGTAAAGGGAATCATAGGTACAGAGACTGCCCCCACAAAAAAGACAAAGAAAGAACTGTACATACTATTCAGCAAGATGAAACAGTGGAGGATATGGGCAGCAGAATGCCAAGGATCTACGCAGCCCTGGACAACAAGCAAGCAGAATTTCAATTGCACATGATTGAAGTGGAAGGTACGATCAACAACCGACCACTTGTTATTTTGATTGACTTAGAGGCTAGCCATAGTTATATAGATCCTAGAGTGGTGGATAGTTTGCATCTAATGAGAAGCAAACATGAGAAGTCTTGGTTAGTGCAGTTGGCCACAGGGACCAAGAGGAAGGTCATTGAATTGGTTAAGTCATGTTCAGTGGACATGAAAGAAATGAGCACTAAGGCTGAATTGAACATTCTACCTTTAGGCTCATACGATTGCTTAATTGGGATGGACTGGTTGGACCAGCACCATGCCCTTCTGGATTGTCGTAACAAGAGGTTTACATGCCTAAACGAGGAAGGAAATCAGGTAACAGTCCAAGGAATTCCCAGAGCCGTGGCTGTTAGGGAAATCTCAGCCATGCAGCTGAAGAAATGGTACCGGAAAGGCTGTCAATTATTTGCAACTTGGGTGGAAGAAGCATCTCGAGATGAAGTCTCGAATCTGGAAGACCGCGAAGTACTCAAATAATTCAAGGACATATTTCAGGAGGTACCTGGACTACCTCCAAAGAGGGACATCGATTTGGCTATAAATTTGATGCCTGGAGCAGCTCCAGTTTCGAAGGCTCCTTATAGAATGAGTACACCAGAGCTGAAAGAGTTGCAATTGCAGCTCGAAGAGCTACTAAATAAAGGTTACATTTTCCCCAGTTTGTCATCGTGGGGAGCCCCGGTCCTATTCGTGAAGAAGAAATATGGGACGTTAAGGTTGTGCATTGATTTTCGGCAGTTGAATAAGGTCACTATCAAGAACAAGTATCCTCTGCCAAGGATTGATGATCTTTTTGATCAGTTAAAGGATGCGAAAATATTTTCAAAAATAGATCTTCGATCTAGATATCACCAAGTGAGAATAAAGGATGAGGACATCAGCAAGACCACCTTTAGAACAAGGTATGGCCATTATGAGTTCACAGTGGTGTCGTTTGGACTGTCCAACGCGCCTGTTGTTTTCATGTGCTTAATGAATGGAGTGTTCAGAGATTATTTGGACAAGTTTGTCATAGTCTTCCTGGACAATATCTTGGTGTATTCCAAGACAGAGGAAGAACATGAGCAACACCTAAGAATGGTGTTGCAGGTGTTGAGAGAACACCAGTTGTATGCAAAACTGAGGAAGTGCTCTTTTTATCAAAGGTAGATCCATTACTTGGGACATATTATATCTGAAGAAGGGATCGTTGTGTTTCCTGAAAAGGTACAGGCCATTCGAGAATGGCCAGCACCAAGGAATGTGGCATAAGTTAGATTTTTTATGGGTTTGGCAGGTTACTATAGGAGGTTTATAGTTGGATTCTCAAAGATAGCTCATTCTATCACTTCCTTGCAAAGGAAGGAGAAGAAGTTACAGTGGACTGAAGAATGTGAGAGAAGCTTCCAGCGATTGAAGAAGCTACTAACCAGTGCTCCAATCTTGAAGATTGCATATCCAAACAAGGATTACGTAGTGTGCACAGATGCATGTAAGGAGGGGCTGGGAGGAGTTCTCAGCCAAGAGGGATTTGTAGTTTGTTATGAATCCTGAAAGTTGAAGGAGCATGAGAAGAATTATGCCACTCACGATTTAGAGCTGGCATCAATCGTCCAAGCCTTGAGGAAATGGAGACATTACCTCATGGGCAAGATATTCGAGTTGAGAACAGACCATAACGGTCTGAAGTATTTATTTGATCAGCCAACCTTAAATGCCAGGCAAATCAGATGGCTGGAGTTTCTGTGCGAATATGACTTTGATATCAAGCATATCAAAGGAAAAGAAAATAAGGTGGTTGATGCACTCAGCAGAAAAGTGCATGAATTACATGCTGCAGCCATTAGCATGTACCGGACTGAGATGAAAGACAGAATTTTGGAAGCTACAAATACTGATTTGCAGTACAAAAGTTTTGTAGCAAAGATACAGCAGTGTGAGGGACCACAGACCAACGAAAGTTACACCTTGGGAACTGATGGTTTACTTCTGAATAAAAACAGAGTGTATTTACCGAATGTCCGAGAATGTCCGAGAATTGAAGCTGGCAATTCTAAGGGAGATGCATAACGTGACTTATGTTGGACATCATGGATATCAGAAGACTATGGCATCAGTCAAAGGCCATTATTTTTGGTCGGGTTTGAAGAAAGAAATCGTTGAATACATCGCCAGATGTATGGAGTGCCAAAAGGTTAAGGCTGAGCACAGGCACCCAACAGGGTTGTTGCGGCCTTTACCCATTCCTGAGTGGAAATGGGACGTGGTAACAATGGATTTTATCACCAGACTACCTAAAACAAGCAAGCAGCATGATTCAATCATGGTGGTGGTGGACAAGCTTACTAAAGTTGCCCATTTTATTCCACTAAAAACCACCCACAGGGCAGTTGATGTTGCTGATATATTTTTAAAAGAAGTTGCACGCTTGCATGGAATTCCTAAGACAATTGTGTCTGATAGGAACCCAAAATTCACTTCAAATTTCTGGAAAGGACTGTTCAAAGGATTCAGAACGAATTTGAACTTTAGTATAGCGTATCATCCTGATTCTGATGGACAGACAGAGAGAGTGAACAGAGTAATAGAAGACGTGTTGAGAATGTATGTGATGGATAAACCATCAAGGTGGGAAGACTACCTGCATTTGGTAGAATTCTCCTACAATAATGGGTATCATGCATCATTGAAGATGAGCCCATTCGAAGCGCTTTATGGAAGAAAGTGTAACACTCTAGTGAGCTGGGATAATCCAGCTGACAGAGTAGTAGTTGGGCCTGAGCTACTCAAAGAGATGGAAGACCAAATGATAAGAATTAAACAGAATCTAAAAGTTGCCCAGGACAGGAAGAAAATTTACGCTGATAGTAACAGAAACCACAGAGAATTAAAAGTGGGTGACCATGTTTTCCTGAAAGTGAAAACTAACAGGAGTTCCCTGAAGCTGGGAAGTTGCGCCAAGTTGACAGCAAGATTTTGTGGGCCATTTGAGATCCTAGAAAGGATTGGGCCAATTGCATACATGCTTGCATTACCTGCATCTATGACTGTACATAATGTGTTTCATATTTCACTACTTAAGAAATATGTACCGGATGCTAATCATGTTATCGATTGGAATGTGATTCAGGTGGAACCAGAAGGTGTCCTGCAAGTGCATCCTGTGCGCATATTGGACAGGAAAAGAAAACAGCTCCGGAATCGAGCCATAGATCTTGTAAAGGTCCAGTGGACCTGGTACAGTCCTGAGGATGCGACTTGGGAGCATGAAGAGGTTATGCGGGCAGAGTACCCGCATTTTTTTGAAAATTTTGAAAGGCTTGCAGAGACAGTGTAAGTTGCACTGAGGACAATGCAAAAATAAGGGGAGGGGAATTGTAGTGTCCCCAAGGCTGAGCCCCATTGTAAACCATGTTCTGAAAGGAATTGTAATTATGTTTTATAGGCTGGTGAGCCAAGTTCTTATAAGTGGGAGGCTTATGTGTTTGTTAGGCCAGGGAGCCTAAGTGTTGAAGGCCAGAAGCCTGTTGTTGTATATACAATCATGCAGAACAATTAATAAAATATAAACACTGCCATGTGCAGACCGACCATGATGAATGAGTGAAGGGGGGCTAAGCATCCATAGAGTGGGCAAGGAATTAGGGGCTGGAAGGTGGGAAAAAGGGGCTAAGTGTTTGGCCTAGGGGGCTTAAGCCTGAGAATAATATTTTATTATTATCCCAAAAAGAACATGTGCCATTTATGATTTATCCTAAGTTCCTAACCATAGGGAAGGTAATGCATGCCGAG
>ML797990.1:55065-67341 GCA_009831015.1 Picea engelmannii | reverse complement strand
CAGGCTCCTCAGCCTATGACCTAACCCTTAAAATATGTCCTACTTGACTCTTCTATCACCTTATTACAATCATAATAACCATTGAATTGACCTCTTTCTCCAAAAATCAATCAATTGAACCCCTAACCTAGACCTCCTAGGTTTTTTTTTATATTATCTTTTAGGCTTATAGCCATTACAATATTTATCAAAAAACCCTAACCCTGACATGGTTAGGTTTGTCTACCCATTTTCCAAGTTTTTTTTCCTTCTGCATGCTACTTTTCCTTCTTTTTCTGCATGTTTTTTTCTTTCCATCGATTGCGCGCGCTCCAAAATTAGGTATTCTTTTCAAAATTAGGTCTTTCCCAAAATAGACCTTCTTATCCAAAATTGTGCATGCACCCAAAATATCCTTCCTTCTCGAGATAGTTCTGCGCCCAACAAGCCCCCATAGCTGACATGTGTCTCATCCCAAGCACTCAGGTGGTGCACGCTCCCTGCACTGCCCTGTCCAAACTGTCGAACGTTTTTGCTATTTCCTTTCCTTTTTCTCTCATCTACATAACTTTGTTTGTTAGCACCTCTATTCTTTGTGTTGTTATCTCCTCCTTCATTAATGTTGTGCTCTCTACCTTTGTTTGTCCTCTACTTGTCTTCTCTTCCTCCAGTTGTGCAATCATCTGTGTTTCCTTTTCTTGGAGGGGTTCCAATTCAGCTTGCCTTTCTTGCTTCTACACCTATGTTGTTTTCAACTTCATCTACAGAGTCTTCATTTCTTGGTTTCCTTTCAAGCGCTCTGTAATACTCTGTGCTTTCTACCATTTCTTGAGCTCTTGTACGATACCACTGAATCTTTCCTCTTCCTGGTTCCACTGTTGGACCTTTTCATCTTCTTCAAGGATAGTCCATGTCTACGTTGTTTTTTCAAACATCTCCCATATTTCCCTCGCTTCTTTCTCCATCTCAGCAATCTGAAGTGCAGATTTTTGTTCTCTCTTTTCTCGGACCTCGAGAGGAGTCATAGGGTTGAGATTTTCCTTGAGATCCTCATTTTCTTTCTTATAGTGGTCAATTGTTTGTGAGATTAGGTTGATATTGTCCTCTGTTCTTCTTTATGGTGCTTGCATGTTGTTTGGGATGCGATCATAAATCGTTGTTAATCCCTTTTCTAATTTATCTTCATGTTCTTTCTCCTCCTCCTCCTTCTCTATGTTCAGTTGGTCGCATGTGATTTGTAGCATTTCAGTGACTCCTCTACCCACCTCCAAGTTTGTTGCATCTGTGCGGGCCCTGGAATGTACTTCTTGCATGACACTAGCCTAGAGTCTATATAGCACTTTGGTGGGTATTTGTGCCATGACCATTTCCAATTGTTCCACCTCCCCCAGGGGTTTCTGCGCAGTATTATGATCCAATATGATCATTTGACACATTACCGTAAATGTCTCCCTGCCCTGGACTACAAACTGCATTATCTCCTCTCCTTCTTTCCACACAGGTGGTCTTTGTGTCTTTTCTTATTGCTGCATTCTGGCCCGTGATCTTTCCTGGCTCCGTAGTTTTTGTATGTTCTCATGGACCTCTATGATCTTGGCCATGATTTATTCTTGCTATGCCTATGAAATTCGGACCACTTCTTTGCCCCTATCTTGGAACTTGTCCGCAAATAGCTCCACATCATCCTCTATTAGGGTGATGTATGGGTCTTTTTATTGCGCAATTTGTACTTTCCTAAAGCCCAAGGAAAGTAAAACAAGATTGGTATAACAAGGGGGTGACCTATCACTGTCACCTTAATAGGAAACCCCTTTTTTTTTAGGAGTACAATAATACTACCCCAAGGGAGACGTCCCTAGTGACCTAAAGGGCTGGTGAAACTAAAGAAAGAATGAAAATATAACCCCCCTCTCACTGGTCACTCAAGTCAAAAGGTCTTGCTGATTTTATGTCTTAAGAGATGAAGCAAAATGTAATGGGTAAAGTGTACCTTCCCGGAACAAGACAACAAGCAAACTTATGACAGTTTTAAGTAAAAAATGATATTAGTGCTTCAATAAGACAACAAACCAATGAAATATATGCTAGTTGATATCAAATTGCAGCAAAATGAAAGTTTACAAAAGAAAAAGGTATTTTGTAATAGCTGCAAGAAACATGTCTCAAAATTGCTTGAAAATACAATGAAAAGATGGCATTTACTAGGCAGAATGATAATCAAATGTCACAAGCAATTTTAGAAGTGTTTAGCTTGCATTCAATGTAGTTAATGCAGAAAATTTGTTGCTTTAATATGGTTGTAGCAGTGATTTATAACAGAAACAAGTAAATTAGTTGTCTAGGCTAGGTTAGTGTTAGATTTAGTTAGTAATATCTTAAGAGAATAGTGTTTGAGTGTTTGATCAACCTTCCAACAAAAGAGAGACAAGAGAATAGTGCCTTTAGGGTTTATGGAGTCAATTATATCAGCACATTAACTTGGAGAGACAACAATGATTATACATTTCTAAAAGATAATAAGGTGGAAGCTTGAGCAGTAGTACCTTAATTTCTCAAGCACCGAGCCTCAAAGAGAAGGTTCAACTAGGGTGTAGTCACCTCTAGGCCCTAGTGATTTCTCCTATCCTTAGACTCTTGAAAAATATTTAATGCAATAAGAACTAGACAAAGCTTCTAAAGTGCTAGCATTTTAGGGCTTGAGAAGTTTGTCTAGACAAGATCTTCTTAAGAAAAACTAGCAAAATAAAAAACAAGAAAGAAGCACCTTATGTTTCTTACTCCTAGGATTTCAAGCAAGAAATTTCATAATATTACATTTGAACAAGTAAACATACCATAGACATTTATCATGAAATGAAAATTGCAGATTTAAATACTTCACCAAGAATAATCAAGCACAAAAACCCTAGATTTGCCAAAATTTCACCAAGAAATGATCCAAAATGCATCCAAGATAGTCTACAAGCAAGTGTGCTTAGTAATTTCAACCAATATGTCTGTCGGGCATGGTCCTGTAGAAACAACAAGTATGCCCTTCATGGGTTCATAAGTCATGGGGATCATAGCATGTAAATCACATCCAATAATTAAATTACCCAAACATGTGCATCAAACCCCCTTAACCTAGACAAATGTTCAAAGACGTTTGGGATGTTTCCCAGGTGGGATCTAATCCAAGTCATGTAAGTGTATGAGGTAGCATGGGGTAAGTGTTTGGGCATGGGGTGCATGTAATAATAGGGAAATGTAAAGCCTTACATATGGGTGCCTTTGTAGAGGGCGAGTTGCACCTTGTCATGAATGCAATTGTTTCCTATCCCATTCATTGTCTTTTATTCTTAGCTTTATTTCTTTTGATATTTTGCTTTCAAGGGAAAAGATGAGGGCCATTTTCATGGCTTGATGACCATAAGTGACATCATTATCCACAAATACTTCATGGAAATGAAAAGGTTGGCTCGTGATGGGACCCTCTTTCTCTTAGATATGCCACCAAGAGCCACTACCCTGGTTTGATGGCCAGATAGGTGGTAGTGTCATACCGCTACATGCCCATGGTCATAATAGGTCGACTCGTGATGAGACCTCCTATCCATAAACTAGTACCTTGAGTGTTTATGCATATTATGGGTCCCCTTTTCTTACTGATAATCCTTTCACTTCTTTCTCGAGGATCCCTAGGCGAAGCATCTCAAAGGTTTCAACATTGGCTTTTAACTCTTTCTAGCTAATTTTACCCTCTGAGCCTTTAGCCCCTTCTTCCGACCAGGCAAGGTACAACCCTTCCTAGCGTAGCCACTCCTAATTCTCAAAAAAAGGATAGGGGATATGGAAGGAATAAAGATAGAAATTGGTAAGCATGGAGGGACAAACGATGACTTTTCATAGATCCACCTAGTGGCAACCCATCCTAAAGGAAAATAAACTTACTAGGGCATCATGTCACCCCTCCAGGTAAGAATGAGGCAAAGAGCATAATTTCCAAGAAAAAGTCAAGAAATGAAGAAGGATTCAATACAAAATATTCAAGTACTTCAAAAAATCGAAGTGATACATACCATGATACCCAGACTCATTACCTCATGGAGCAATATTAACCGCTACTTCATGACCAAGCTGGTGGAATGGATATTGTTGATGGTGATAAAGGGATTTCACTGAAGAAAAGAGGGGCCCTCCGGGGCCATGCTCAAGTCTCCTGGCTCTCGGTACTCCATGTCTAGGACCTGTGGGCCTCGAGATGTGATCTCCTTAGTTATCCCTAGGCTAGGGGATAACAGGTCCTCTGTGTCATACTTCCTTTTCTTGCACGCCTATTTTTCCTGCGCAGACTTCTTTACTATCTGTGAGGGTTGTGCCCCACTTGTTGTACCCTAGGTTCTTTCCTCTCCATCTTGTGAAGTATCCTTCCTTCCGGTCTGTGCTTGGCTTCCTGTCCTTTATGATGTCATTGTTCTCCTTGGTCATTTTGGTACTGCATTGCTCCTAGTTGGATGATTTTTCATTGTCGTCGTTCTAGTATTACCGACCGAGCTACTTGTTTTCACTGAAGAGACTACTTCAGCCTTGTCCTTAGGCCTAGAGGCTTGCGTCGTGACTATATTTGTTATTGATCTTGTTACCAGTTTCTGCCACTACGCAGGATAGTCTTTAATTATCCAATCTACTTCCTCTCTAGTGACACAATAATGCATCTCTAGCCATGCCTTCGTTGGATCCCTTGCAGCTTGGATCCATACGTGATTCCTAGATTCCTTGAACTTTAGTATCTCATCTGTCTCCTGCACTACCTCCATTGATATGCGCCACACATTAGTTATGCATTGGTGTATCTCTTCTAGCAGCATTGCAAACACTATGTTGTTTGCCTATTGTGTTTTGTTGTCCTTTGCCTATAAGAGGGACTTGTATCTAGCCACATAACATTTTCCTTTCCTATTGGGATGATCAACCAAGAGTAATGGAACTCGGTTCCATTTTCTTGCGTGTCTCGACACTCTATCAAAAGTTGGTTCAATAGGTATGGTGCCCACTTGAACATGACCCATTTCGTGCACTGTGCGACCACTGAAATAACACATGTTTACGCTTCCTCTTTGTGGCATTCCCTCAAAATTTTGCAAGCTATCAGCTTGTTGGTAAACCTTGTCGCATTATCATTGATATCCTTCATGAAATTTCCCCTATTTCCCTGCGTAATGTCAAACTTCACTTTAACCAATTCTGCGATTTCTTTCTCGCATGCCTTGTTATCCAAGTATTCCTATGGTTGCACGCCGAATGTGGGGAGTCTTGTGATCTTGGAAATCAGTGCCACATCTATCTGTACCAGTCTATACATCCAAAGGATGCCTCTATGTACACATGAAACTAGTTGTTTCATGCAAAGCCCGACATTCTTACCGCACCCAAAATGTGGTATATCCAGCAAGTTCATGATGCCTGAGTTATAGAGACTAGTTATCCACTGCATTGGCTCTAGTATGGGTTTTTCGAGGGGTCCAATTTCTATTGTGTTTATCAAATAAGTTTCCTCAGCCAAATCTGGGAATCTGGCCGCATCACTCACATCATGGTCTATGTACCTGCATTTTGGTACTTTCCCCAGCATATCATCGACAGTAATTACTGTGTCTGGGAGATATGGGAGTGTAACCTCCATGGCATCTGACACCTTTCTTTTTTGTCTCGTGGTAGATGTGCCTGCCTCCACTATGTCTATTTCCTCTTCTTCCCTTCCAGACTCTGGTCAATCGGTGATATCTTCGACCAAAACTTCCTATTGTTCATGGGATTGTCTCGGTCCCATTGCTTCGCCGAGATTCATAGGCATCCCGAGGTTAGGATTCGAAATACCATTATGGGCCCCAAATATCTACCCTATTTGACCTTGTTTCATTGTTTATGTCTCTTCCTCAATCTGTGTCAAGTTGATTGATTGTGTGTCTGAGGTAGTAACATCCTCCAACTTGACCACATTCTCGGGCTATGGCATTCTTTCCTTACACCTCTGGCCCTGCTGAGTAACTCGGATGTACTGACCTGGCACGTCGAACTTTGGTGGAGTCATTCTCTCTCAAATTCATACACTTGCTTTTGTGTAAAATTCTAGCTAGGGAATGCACGTTGTTTCTTGCTATGTGCTCAAAAATCGCTAAGTGTTGAATAAACACATGCTTTCTGCCTTTTATAGACCCAGTCGTATTCATTTTCCACTTTTCTCATGCATTTGCATCGAGTATAATTTTTCCTGTGCGCTATCTTTTGATGTTTGTCGCGATAATTACTGCACAAAACCTTTTTTCCCCCACTTTCTTATGGTTCAGCCAACTTCTGTGTCTTTTTGTGTTTTTGTCCTATTTTCTATGATTGTATTTATTTTTTCTTTTGTTTCTCCTTTTTATTTATTTTTATCATTTTCCTATCATAATCTCTACTATAGTACACTATATACATGCTTTTCTCACTGCGTTGTGACTTACATGGGTTAGGAGGTTGATTGTCCTTGTACAATTTCAGTCGACTCTCATTGATCATTCCTTTCAATTATGTTCCTCCCAAGTCTTTTAGTTGCACAGATCCCCCATCTGTGATAGTATTTACTTCATATGGTCCTATCCAATGCATAAACTTGCCAGGATGTTGAGAAAATTTGTTGTCATAGAGCAGGACTAGGTCTCCCTCCTTAAAACTCTTCTTCTTAATATGTTTTTCATGTCAGGCTTTGTCTCTTGATTTATGCACTTCCTGGTGAAATCCTGTCAGAATCTTGTCCTCTTCCATCTCCATTAGTTGATTTAACCTTTCCTTTATTGTGCCTCTTTATGTCATGTTGGTGATTTGTACTATGCGCAGAATGGGTTCCAGAAATTCTAATGGCACTATTGTTTCCTTCCCATGCACCAATATGAATGGTGTATGTCATGTGAACTTCTTACATGTGGTCCTGTATGCCCATAGTATTGTTGGTATTTTCAAGTCCCAGTCATCCCTGTTGACATTGCAGATCTTAGTCAAAGCATTTTTCAAGATCTTATTGAAGGATTCTACTATTCCATTTTCCTGAGGATGGTATGGTGTACTCTTCTGGTGATAGACTTCAAACTCCTTAGTCATATCCCTGATGGTACTGTTGATAAAGTGTAACTCATCATAATCCTTGGACATCCAAATCTAGTGATCATTTTCTCGAACAAAAAGTGTGTTTCTATCTCTGTGTTGCAGTCTTTTACTGGTGTTTCTTCTGCCCATCTTGTTAAGTATTCAGTCATAGTAATGATATATCTAGCTCCTCGCCTTTTTTATGGTGGATGGATTGGTTCAACAAATTCTATTTCCCATTTTTCAAATACCTGCAAAGTTACTTGTGGTCTTAGGGGCATCTTATCCCTTTTGTTTGGTTTTCCAACCCTCTGGCAGACATCACATTTCTTGCAATATTCCTTGGCATCTCTATGGACTGTTGGCCACCATAATCATGTGCACAATACCTTCTGCGCGGTAGATTTTCTTGCATAGTTTCCTCCAACTATACCTTCATGAGATTTTGCCAAAATTCTAGGCCTTTCATGCTCTAACACACAACTTTTCAAAATGTTATCTACGCCCATCTTATATAATTGTCCTGGAATAAGTTGATAGTCTCCAGCTCTAACTACCATATTTTTCCTCTGCGCAGTGATAAACTCTTGTGGCGCAATCCCTGTACTTAATTATTCAATAATATCAGGAAAGTATTCATCAGCTACATGAACTGAAAATAGTTGTGCATCAGGGAAGTGGTATTCCAAGTTAGTATATTCCTCTCCATTAGTTACCCTTGACAGGTGATCAGGTCCTGCATTCAGCTTCCCTGGTTTGACTATCACTTCAAAATCAAATTCTTGGAATAACAATAGCCATCTACATATCCTCCCCCCAGTGTTGGCTTGTTGACTAGATATTTGAGGGAAGAATGGTATGTGAACATTTTAAAGTGTTTACTGAGTAAGTAGTGCATGAAATTTTGAAGTGCATATACCATGGCTAGGCCTTCATTTTCTGTGGTGTTATAATTTTTCTCTGATTTTGACAATTTTTTGCTTGCAATGGCTATAGGATGGTCCAAGTCCCATGCTCTTTGCTTCTCCATAATTGCTCCAAGTGATATGGTTGATGCATATACATGCACATGAAATGTCTTTTCCCAATATGGGAATACTAGGATAGGTGTTGTAACCATTTTTTCTTTTAAGGTGTCCAATCCTTGTTGATAGTCCTCATTCCACTGAAATCTTATATCCTTCTTTAATAGTTTTTCCATTGGCGCAGTAATCTGTACATACCCTTTTATAAATTTCTTATAATAGTGTTGGCACAGGGGAAGACCCGAGGTTCAACACACCAACAAAACCCTAACTACCGGCCCTTTCGACAACACCTGCGAAGAAGATGAAGTCTCACTTGAGGTAGAGACAGGGGGGGTTGTAGGAATCAGGTGTCTACAACCAAGTTGGGACACAGATCTGTGATTATAACACTTAACAGAGAACTTATCCAACAATATGCATTAGATTATGAGTCTCATTCACATCGAAGATTAACCCTTGTTACATATCAGCACAATAATAATCAAGATCAAGCACTTTCAATCACTTAGCACATAGCATTAACTTAGATCTATCATTCATTTATCTTTACTACCATTAATCACTAAGCAACAACATTATATGCATTCATTATAACAACATCACTAAGCAAATAACCATATAAACAACATCGCACAAAGCACATCAAGACACTGAATATACATGGTTCACCCCAGTGTGGGGCTACGCCCACCAACTTCTTATTCTTCTTTATTAGTCTTCAATCTTCTTACATTCATCTTCTCCTATGCACAAAGCCACAGAGCCATACTCCGCAAAGGAAAAGAGATATGTGAGATGCGCACCAGATCCTCCTTCCCAAAACCAGGTTAAGGCACAAAGCCAACTCCTTAGTAGCACAAAGAAACTTACAAAACACTTGCACTTAGCTCCGCAAACCTTAACATACTCTTTGCACAAAGCCAACTAGTCATGCACTAAGCCAATCGCCAAATCTCTTACATTGCTTGCACTAATATTCTTCTTAACACATAGCTACTTACACCACTTACTTCTACATTACATTCCTTCCTATATATACTTTTACAAAAAGGCCTAAACATGGGTAAGCCCATGGGCCAACATCCCATAACACGTTACATAAACCCCATTACATTCCTTTCTATATATACTTTTACAAAAAGGCCTCAACATGGGTAAACCCATGGGCCAACATACCATAACCCGTTACATAAACCCTAAACTCTTTGCTAGGTCCAAAAGTCCACAAAATAAGTGAGATCCCACGATCTCAGCTCCGCTTGGGCGCTCCATCTTCGACCAGCCTATCGAAGTCCCAAAAGTGGTCAAACATGACCAATGTTTCCTCAAACCTTGGTCAAGGGCCAACAAATAGCCTGTATGTCCCAGTGTTTCTCTCAACTAGTGCACTCACTTTAGTGGTGTTAAGTTTACAATGGTTGCAATCTTGGTAGGATCTACTAGTAAGCCTTATTTACACACTATATGTCCCAACAATATTCCAAAAGGTGTCCCAAAAATGAATTTCTTGATATTCAATGATATCTGAAATTGATTGCATCTTTCCAACATTATCCTTACCACTTCTACATGGTCCTTTAACAGACTATATGCAGTCCAGTCATCCAGATATAATTCTAAAAACTGATGTATGAATTCCTTAACAGCATCTATGACTACTCTTGAAAAAATGGTTGGTGCATTCTTCAGCCCAAATGGCATGACTGTATATTGGTAGGATCCCCATTCTGTAGAAAAAGTAGTCTTATACCTATCCTCTGGAGCTATTTTGATCTGATGGTAACCTAAGAATCCATCTGTAAATGAATATTCTTCCTGGCCTCCCACATTCTCTAAGACTTCATCTATAAAAGGGGTAGGGAAAGGGTCATGTAAGCAAGAATCATTAAGTTTCCTTGGATATACACAAATCCTTATCCCCCCTTGTTTATTTTCTTAGACTACCATAGGAATTATCCATTCATATTCCTCTATTGGTTCTATGATACCAACTTCCAACATTCTGTCACTTTCTGCTTATATATTGGATTCAATCTGTAAGGTCTCTGGATGATAGGTATTGCATTAGGTTTGAGAGGTATTTTCATCTCTCCTAACTATCTTGCTATGCCTTTCATCTCTGTAAAGGTAGTTAGGAATAGGTCATTGTATTCACGCAACAACTTTGTTATTATTTCTATTGTTTGTTTGTCCCAATAGTCTCCAATACTTACCTCTTTAGGATTGTCAATTGTCTCAATGTTGACTTTATTCACTTTGATTGGTGTAGAAAATACTTCTGACTCCAAAGATGATCCGTAGGATCTTTTAATGACTTATGGTTGAGTTTTAATTTTGCATGCATTAATTAACCATTTGAGAAAACTTAGTGAAGAATGAGGAAAGAAGAGGAATTATAACAGCCATATACATATGTGCAAATCTGAAATTCAATAAAAGACAGCAAACCATAACACGCAGATTGATAACGGAGTTCGGCACAACTTTGCCTACGTCTCCGGGCCTTTTTCTCTGTGGGGGAGGCTTCTTTATTTATGTTCAAAAGCTCAAAAGTACATCGCTGCAATGAAAAATGGCTACAAGACTGATCTTTTCATGTTCTTTGAGATCTCTAGAACCATGCAAAGAAAACAGCACGCAAAACGGACGTCCGGAACTCCCAGAAATGATTCGACAGCGTCTCCTCCTCAAAAGCTTCTTTGCCTCAAAATGGCTTTGGCTTGGCTTCTCCTCAGCATAAATCTACTCTGAATGCCCCCTTATGGCCTCAAACAGGCCTGGGTTATATATCTGGGAAGTTGGTTACTCATCTCCAACTTCCTCCCCAAAATTAGGCTCAAAAAATGCCCAATAACTCCCAAAAATTGAGTAAATACATTAAAAAAAAGGTTAATTAATAATTAAAACCCAAATCAGTTATAAAACCCACTTTTTAACTATAATATGGGCATAATCCCCTTATATCCAGCGCGCTCCCCCTTGGCAGGGTCACATGGCTTCATGTGGCCGAGCGCCAGCCCAAAAGGGTTGTGCGCTGGCCCCCTTTTGGCGCTCCTTACAATACTTTGCAATATATTTTATAATGTGGGTTTTACAACATAAGAATTAATTTGGTGTATTGGAAAATGACCATTTCTTAAGGTGTTGGGCTTGGTGGTGGTCATGGGTTCAAAACCCATGGACCCCAAAACATTTTTTTTTGAAACATGCCACTTCAACTGATGACTGGGTTCCACGTGGCTGCCCATGACTGGGCCACGTGGCATCTCCCCATTTGACGAATTAATGCCACTTGTCAGCTATTGACTGGTCCAATTGCCTGCCACATGTCTGCCTTGTCAGCGAACCTGCCCAATCACCATCAGCCAGAGAGTGCCACGTCATCTCCTGCATAGTCAGCATGTTGATGTCATCAACATTGACTTTTTGACCAGTTGACCTTTGACTTTTACCTGTTTGGGCTTCCGATCAAAACGCGATAACTTTCGCATACGAAGTCCATTTGACAAAGTAAATATATTGTCGGAATTAGGAAGACGAGATGGACGCAATGGCATTGGTTTCGTCGGATTCTGAGCAATTTCATTTTTGAGCATTTTTCAAGCCCTGTCAGGCTTCTGGATCCAATTTTGGATCACACCTCCCCACAATAAGACCTTTTGGTCCCCAAAAGGTTACTGACCAGTCAACAAGATTGGGATAGGCCACCCGACTTTTTCTCTGTCTCTGAACTTTGTCCTGTGCACCTGTCTCATCAAGATCAATTGTAACACAATCATGACAACTGACAGTATATTGTTAGCCATTTGAAACCTGTTACATCTTACTGAAGCCACTATCATCCATGTAGAAAACATTGCTAATGACAGTATCGAAAAGACGAAATGAGATGATATACTTGAAGTATCTGCACGACATGAGCTTATCTTGAAGCAACTTATGATTGATTTTCCATTCAACAACCATATCTTGTTCTTGCTTAAGATCAATTACTTCATTTGAAAAAATTATTGGGTTGTTGCATGCTTGCACTGTGTTCATTAATTGTTCCATTGTTTGAAGTGTTTTATTTTCTTTAACACGATGAGCATGAACCACATAATCATGACCTGCTTTAGTGAATTGATATTGATTCTTTGTCCTGTAGAAGATTGCCTTACAATCAAAT
>ML797990.1:34773-53995 GCA_009831015.1 Picea engelmannii | reverse complement strand
ATAAGAGTTGTACCTGCAAGTCTCAAAGATGCCAACTTGATTTGTGTGGCCTCATCCTTGATCTGTTGCACACTGCAGTATACCTCCATCTGCTTGATCCAGTTATCAAGTTTTTCTGCATTTACTTCACCATCATATATGGGAAACTTAAATTTTACATCAAGTTTTAACAATGGCATTTCATGTTTATTCTTATGAACATTTTTCTTTCTACTAGATTTAGAACTTGAACTTGAAGAAGAAGGAGAAGAAGAAGGTGTTGATGGAGGTGAAGGAGGAATCTGAGGATGGTCCTCTTCCTCTTCACTTTTTCCCTTTGAAGAATCACCCAAAACTGGTCGCTTCCGTTCCAAGTAATCTTCGTACAAGACTTTCACCATCTCCGACATAGCAAGGAATGTTTTCCGGAACTCTTTCTCATCTTGAGAAATCCCTTCTTCCGATGCCATCTTCTCACTATGAGAAGATCTTTTTCTCAATCCAATTAATGGATTCTCTGCAACAATATCTCCTTCACTATGCTGTAGCTTTTCCCTGGTTAACATGCAAAACTCAAATCCAAACGTCAACTAGCTCTGATACCACTTGATCCGTAGGATCTTTTAATGACTTATGGTTGAGTTTTAATTTTGCATGTGTTAATTAACCATTTGAGAAAACTTAGTGAAGAATGAGGAAAGAAGAGGAATTATAACAGCCATATACATATGTGTAGATCTTAAATTCAATAAAAGAAAGCAAACCATAACACGCAGATTGATAACGGAGTTTGACACAACTTTGCCTACGTCTCCGGGCCTTTTTCTCTGTGGGGGAGGCTTCTTTATTTCTGTTAAAAATCTCAAAATAACATCGTTGTAATGCCAAATGGCTACAATACTGATCTTGTCATGTTCTTCCAGATCTCTAGAACCATGCAAAGAAAACGGCACGCAAAACGAACGTCCGGAGCTCCCAGAAATGATCCGACAGCGTCTCCTCCTCAAAAGCTTCTCTGCCTCAAAATGGCTTTGGCTTGGCTTCTCCTCAGCATAAATCTGCTCTGAATGCCCCCTTATGGCCTCAAACAGGCCTGGGTTATATAGCTGGGAAGTTGGTTACTCATCTCCAACTTCCTCCCAAAAATTAGGTTCCAAAAATGCCCAATAACTCCCAAAAATTGAGTAAATACATTAAAAAAAAGGTTAATTAATAATTAAAACCCAAATCATTTATAAAACCCACTTTTTAACTATAATATGGGCATAAGCCCCTTATATCCAGCGCGCGCCCCCTTGGCAGGGTCACATGGCTTCATGTGGCCGAGCTCCAGCCCAAAAGGGTTGTGCACTGGCCCCCTTTTGGCGCTCCTTACAATACTTTGCAATATATTTTATAATGTGGGTTTTACAACATAAGAATTAATTTGGTGTATTGGCAAAGGACCATTTCTTAAGGTGTTGGGTTTGGTGGTGGTCATGGGTTCAAAACCCATGGACCCCAAAACATTTTTTTTTTAAACATGCCACTTCAACTGATGACTGGGTGCCACGTGGCATCTCCCCATTTGACGAATTAATGCCACTTGTCAGCTATTGACTGGTCCAGTTGCCTGCCACATGTCTGCCTTGTCAGCGAACCTGCCCAATCACCATCAGCCAGAGAGTGCCACGTCATCTCCTGCACAATTAGCATGATGATGTCATCAACATTGACTTTTTGACCAGTTGACCTTTGACTTTTACCTGTTTGGGCTTCCGATCAAAACGCGATAACTTTTGCATATGGAGTCTGTTTGACAAAGTAAATATACCGCCGAAATCAGGAAGATGAGATGGTCACAATGGAATTGGTTTCGTCGGATTCTGAGCACTTTCATTTTTGAGCATTTTTCAAGCCCTGTCAGGCTTCTGGATCCGATTTCGGATCAAAAGATGGACCTTCCACCGCTCTTTCTCCTTCAATTTTTGTAAATAAATGTTGTGCAAGTCATCTTCATCTAGTGCTTCCTCTTCAACATGATAGCATGAAAGTAGTTCTTTGACTGTATGTCTATTCTATTGTTGATATTATTTCATGAGTTCAACCTTTGGTTCATCAATAAATATCACTCCTCCTATTTTCTTTAGTTCTGAATCAATGTTTGGGTCCTCATTTTCAAATGGGAAAGTTACTACAAAGTTGTGTTGTAAGTTTATCCATTTTGTAGTGCCTCTGAGCATCTTCTGGTCTACATACCAGTTCTCTGGGATTCCTTCCAATGTATGCATGAAGTGATGAGGCCATTATTATGGTGGTTTCATCCTCCATTTTGTTTTTCACTTCTCCAAATGTTCTTCTAGTGTTCCTTTCCCATCATACCTCTGCATTTTATTGCTCCCTTGTTCTACACCAAATCTAGTGCGCAGTAATTGTTTACATTGGTACCAGTCCTGAATTATTTCTTTGTGCGCACCCCACCATCTTGCAAGTGTGGCCTTGAGTGCAATATCTATGGCTAAGAGTCTCCGATTTTCTAAAACTTCCTCTATATATTTTCTCATAAATTCCTCTAAGTCATTTACCCCATGAAAACTGGGAGGTTCTCTTATCTCTATACCAACCCATCTTACTGTGTGGTCTATTCTTGTGCACCTTCTTAAGGAAACTTCATGTAATCGTTGTTGTCAATTCTCCAAACCTGTATTTGATTCGAAAGAACATCATGTGATGCTTCTCCAGCTAAGTACCCCATCTACAGTTGGGTTGAAATAATATTCTTCATGTGTGGTGGTTCTATACAACTGGTTTATTTCCTCTAGATCTAAACAAGTGGGTTCTACAAACCTTTCTCCTTCTGAAGGATCTAATGATACAATGACTCTATATTCACTTGATTCAAACGTCATTTTCCTTGTCTTCAAGTTGATTATGGCATGGTTATCAAGTTCCCAATCCAATCCAAGCAATGTCGGATAAGGTGTTGTGCCATTTACTATCTCTATTACTTCAAAGTCTTCCATAGTGTGCACTCCATCCAAATATACTATCACACATTTAAACCTTCCAATTGGTAAAACTCTATGTTGGTTTGATAATTTTAACTGGACAGGTGAATAGCCTATTGTGGGTTCTCCCATGCACTGCCATGTCTTCTTAGGTAAGAAATTTACTTCAGATACAAAGTCTAGTATAATATCACCCATATTGAAATCCCCAATGTTAGTATTTAGTCGGAATTCCCTTCTTGTCCTTCTTCTTGTATGGAGGTGATTTACTGTTTTCTGATCTAATTTCCCTTCTACCTATGTGTTACATATTTCTAGCAGGTTTTGTAATATTTTGATAGATGATGGGACCTTTAATAACTTAACACAGGATTGCAAAAAAAAAATTATGTTACTTACTTGCACTAAAGGTTGTGCTTCATTGAGGAGGGAATTTCGTACATTGGTATGTTCTGAGTGTGTTTTGTGGCTGATGTAGACGCGATATTTTTCTTGAGAAACTCTTGTCTTTGCTCCCTGGATGTTTCTTTTTCTTTTCGTGCATCAAACTACTTATGTGGGTCAGTATTCTTCTTCACCCATTGGTGTTGCATTGGATCTTGTCTTACTATGTCAATTAATGGCTTAGCTCCTCCTCATGTGACTATGTTTATGTTTCTACCATCATCCCTGGCTTCTGCAAAAATCCAATGTACATTATGGTTGTTCTGGTTCATTTTTTCTCAGATCTTTCCCAAGAGTGTTGTACAGTATTTTGTATCATGGTCTGTTGTGCGATAGTTCATACATGTTGCAGGTGGAAGTGGGCACTCCCTTGCATAATGTTCTATATGTTGGTAGTTATGGCACACTACTAGACCTCTGCCTCATCCAAATCCTCCACCTCTGTATCTAGCCTAATCTCCTTGTAATGTGTTGTACTGAGGTACATGGTTGTATTGTGTGGGGTAATATTGTGGTTGTGCATTATTGTATTGTGGTTGTGCAGTGTTATATTGTTGTTTCGCATTGTTGTATGGAGGTGGTACGTAGTTAAACTGAGGTGTAGCATATCTTGTCACCATTTCTTCTTGAACCCTATAAGTATTTGAAGTTCTTTCTCTCATAAGCTCCATCGTCCTACAATCTTTATCATCATGACCCACTATTTTGCAAAAATTGCAATATGAACCTTTGGGTATTTTTTGATACTTCTGCATCATTGGGCAATGAAATGGATCATGCACATGTGTTTTAAAAATCTCGCACCATGGTCCTCATGTTGGAAAAGTGTTTGGTACTCTTATTTCCATGTATTGCGTGAACATTGGACATTCATTCTTATGGCACCCTTCTGTCTTGCATATGTGGTACACCAAACAACTTCTCTTTTCACTTTGTCATTATTCTGGTTAAGTTGAAATGTTAGGTTCTTCATATCCTCCTTCATCTCCTCTGTTGTTGGATTTTTCTTATGATACTGGTTCTCTTCCAGTTGTAAGGTTGCCTACAGAGCCTCTAGATGAGCTTGGAACTCATGTTGTCTTAAAGGGTATTTGAAATGTGGTAATAGTGAGTTCACAAATAAGTGCCTATGTTGCATGTCAGTAATCGCATACTTCAAATTATCTTTCAACCGTTTCAACCTCTGATCAATCTCCCAAATAGATTCACTTGGTTTTTTTCTGATTTCAATCATTTCATTCATATACTGATATTCTGATTTGGGTTTTGAAATTCATTTATCAGTAGTTTTTTTTATGTCTGCAATAGTCCTTGTTGTTTCTGGTAGATTGTTTACATCTAGTCTCATATACCAATCTAGTGTGTAGTCTCTTAGTGTGATAGCTAACTGCACAAGTTTTGTATCCTCATATGTGATCTGCTTTGCTTCCCAGATTTTTTCGCAGATGAATAAATGTTTTCCAGGGTCCTTTGATGCCTCTCCCCAAAATTCTGGTAATTTGATCGTGGGATCGTGTCTTGCCATTCTAAACTATGTTGAACTACTTCCTCCATGCGGTGTAGATATTTGACTGTTACTTCCTGAACTGGTTCCCCCAGTTGATGCTCCTTGACTAGATCCTTGTCATTTCGTTCTTCTGCCACTAAAATTTAGTTGTCTAGACATTGGTGTTCTTTCTGGTGTACTAGTCGCACATGGGGTTATAGGTTCCACACTGACGTTGATCTGGATTGGAGTTGTGCCTTATGTTCCTGCCCTTGGACTTCATGTTTTCCTTTCATATGTTGCACGTTGTTAGTTTATTATTATTCTTTCTCTTCTTCATCGCTTTCCAAACCCTCTCTATCAGCTATGGCTCTCTGCTTATTATTCATCTTATATTGGTAGGGTGCTCCACTGCGTGTCTTTCCAGTTGTTTCCATTATCTACTTTATCTGGTCTTCCTCCATCATGATTGGGTCCATGGCCTCCTTATTCTTTCCCTTATCTATTTATTCCTCAATTTCTCCACCTCTTGTCAATTCTTCCCCCCTTCCCCCATGCACGTAGGGAATTTCAGTTGTCTGATTCCATGGTCATCACATCGTTGTTATGCAGTAAAATCTTAATTGAAGTATATAGCAGCCTGATATACCTACCTCTGGGTCCTTTTAGAAAAATCTTACTTTGCTGCATTGTAAGACTTTGCGGTATCTGCTACAAATTCAAGTGATAAACCCTGCAACAATATTGTCTAGCTAGAAATCTACTGCGCGCATAAATTTGTTATTAACTTGTTGTAATTGTGCGATATCCACAAGATTCCACTCTAGTTGTCTGATACAATTTGTTGGGTGGTTGTATTTTAACCTCAATAGCCACTCCTGCAACAAATGTGGGAAATCACAGAAAAATACCTCATGCAAGTCGCTAAACACATATTTGTCAAGATATTTGTGCGGTGTGAACTTAGTGTTTTGTTATCCTTCTGTGCAAACTCAAGTTCCTTTGTTTTCAACCATCTTTCAATCTCTGCCTTTGTTGGATTCCATGGTCTGAATATTCCCTTCTATACTTTCATTCTCTGTGTGATTTTTCCACAAATCTCATTCACTCAATCCTATGCAATTCCTATCGGCAATGGAACCATTTCTTGGCTTAGATCTGTCACTTCTACTTCTAGGGTTAACCCAGGTTCGGATCTCAATAGTTTTCCAACAAAACCCTCTAAAACTATCGGCCCTCCTAATAAACCAGAAGGCAACATAGCGCACAGAGTGCACTACGTAGTCTCACCCGAGATAGCTTTATGGGTGACTGCAATGCTGAAGTGCTTGTAGTCTAGGAATGAGTGGGGATCTGGGAGTGTATTATTCCCTCTTCATGCATTATTCATTCAAACATTCCTAGGATTCATTCATCTTTTAGGCCCATGCATGCATTCTAATATATCTAGCTTAACCATTCATTCATAAACTAATCATTGACAGAAAGTAAGCATGCAATAAACATCACATATAACACATGTTTTACCGTGGCTCACCCCCTCCTAGGCTACATCCACAAAGATTTCACTTCTCTACTCTTTTATTAGGTTTGCTGCAAAATATGGTATTGTGCGCTTTACATCTCCAATCATACAAGCACTATGAGGTTAAGGAATCTCTGTGAGGCGGACTAGATCACACCAGGCTCCTCGGCCTATGACCTAACCCTCAAAATATGGAATACTTGACTCTTCTATCACCTTATTACAATCATAATAACCATTGAACTGACATCTTTCTCCAAAAATCAATCAATTGAACCCCTAACCTAGACCTCCTAGGTTCTTATTTATACTAGCTTTTAGGCTTATAGTTGTTTCAATCTTTATCAAAAACCCTAACCCTAACATGGTTAGGTTTGTCTGCCTATGTGCCACGTTACTTTTCCTTCTTTTTTTCATGTTGTTTTCTCACCATCGATTGAGCGCGCTCCAAACTTAGGTCTTCTTTGCAAAATGAGGTATTTCCCAAAATAGACCTTCTTCAAAATTGTGCCTACACCCAAAATATCCTTCCTTCTCGAGATAGGTCTATGCCCAACACCCTCAACTCTAGCTTATTTTACTCTTCAACAATACCAACTGAATTCACAAAAATCAATAACTGACGAACAACTCCCACCCTAGACCTCCTAGGTCCTTATTTATACTACTCCATGGCTTATAGTCGTTACAATCTTTGTCAAAAACCCTAACCCTATCATGGTTAGGCTTGTCTGCCTTCGTGCCACGTTTTCCCTCTTGCATGTTGCTTTTCCTTCTTTTTATGCATGTTGCTTTCTTGCCACATGTTGCTTGCGCTCCAAAATTAGGTTTTCCTTCTCAAAATAGGCATGCGCCCAACATGTTACTTAACTACTTTGCATCCTTTTATTATTATATTAATATATTTATTTGTTGGATATATTAAAATTGATCATTTATTCAATATCAATGTATTATAATTGTTTTTGTTTTGGAGAAGAGCATTTCGACGTAGATTGCTATATGGTTATGTTTCATTCTTTCATATTTATTTATTTAAGGTAGCACATCTATGTGTACTAAATAAAAGATAAAGAAGTAGTTATTTTGTTGAGCATTACATAATTTAATGTTTTGGTTAAAGATTTATATTTATGTCAATTCTCGTTAGTTTAATTGGTTAAGGTGTGGGTTTCATTTGCTATCCAACCCGAATTCAATACTCTTACGGTGTGTTTAGTGGAGAGGAGACACCCAAAAAATCCAACCATGTTAAGGGTCGGTGTGGCGGGTGCGATCCCCGAGTGATTTTGACGACTTAGATGCCCATGAGTTGTAGTTTCTTAACCAATAGTTGAAATCCTGACCARCAAGTGACCAACATTTCTAACAAACAAAAAATAAATAAATAATTCATGTTTATAAATATAAAGTTTTGAATTATATTTTAATACRTATTTATTTAAATAAATATATATTTATTTAAATAAGTATATATTTATTTACAAAACATAAAAAGGTAAGTTATAAATAAATATATATTTATTTAAATAAGTATATATTTATTTACAAAACATAAAAAGGTAAGTTAATCTATTAATATGTATGTTTTGATTAAAAATATTTATCTATAAATACAAAATCTCGAATATCTACATGCGTGATGGATACGTGATGGATAATAGTGATAATTATGTATTGTCAATGTAATGGTAATGTATTCACCTCTATGGTTTGTGATTAAATTATTAGTGATGCRTTTATGTGTAAATGAGTACTTTCACCACATATCCCCACTTTAAACAAATGTACACCMACTTTTACCTTCATATTGTGTTGTTTTTTTAATCTTGCAATAATATTGCAATAATTCAAACACAAATAATTTGAAATAAAGTGAGTGAAATGCAATAATTCAAACAAATAATTTGAAATAAAGTAAATGAAATGGGAAAGCTTTATAAAAAATTGAAATAAAATGAGTAAAACAGTAAAACTTTGTAAATAATTTGATCAATGGATAATGAATAATTGGGATTGATAATCAATATAGATTATAATAATTTGATTTGATTTAGTTTTTAATGTGTATAAAATTTAAAGTTAGTTTTTTTGGGGGTAAGAGATTAAATTGTAATATGAGATTTAGGTTAGATGCTAGTAGAAAGCTATGATCTTGTTGGAGTTAGTCTTAATGATGATTATAAGGGATATTGACTTTCTTGTGGATACTATCTAGGATAAAATCATCTTTTGGTCTTGGATTAAGACCTAAAACTACTTTTGGTTGGATAAGAGCTCGTTTTCCTCAAACTTAAGGAAACTAGTTAACGACCCAAGACCCAGAGGCATCTAGCGTGAGTAAAAGTTTGTCCCTTGGTGTGCCTTTCCTTGAATTACCATCAAGTTATTTCAAGTGGTGTGCCTTTCCTTGAGTAACGGTGATGAGCCAACCCACATTCACATATAGCAACCAAAGATGGTTGTCTTTATTCACAATCGACAACTAAGTTATGATAAGTTTTGTCACATTCATAAAATTTAAAGTTGGTTCATTGGACTATAAAGATTACAATATGTAAAGATAATAAGGGGCAAGTGAAAGCACATACCAAAGAAAAAAACCTAAAAGAAGGTAAAAGAAGAAAAAACAAGTGAGAAGTGTCAACCCAAGAATATATAAAATAATGAAAAAGTTCAAAAAAATAGGATTGTATGAAGGAAACCAATTTTAAAAACTTTATGATAATTAGGAGTAATAATTTAATTAGATTTAACTTGGGCGATTACGAAAAAGAGCGTTATCATTTCTACCTAAGTTCAATTCCTGCAAGTGACATATTTGAGCTTCTGCAAAACCCAATTTAGAGCTAATAACTAATAATATGGTGTCTAAAAAACTTATAAACATGATTAGAAATAAACTCAATCAAATCATCTAAAAATATATACTTTTATTATAATAAAGACTATGTTTATATCATTGAGAAGAAAGCTCTGGTATACATACCTACTTTATTATTTAATCATCGTTTTAATAATTACTTATATAAATATAACTTTATTATATCAAATAAATCTTATATTTTAAGATATATTGTTGGTTGTTTATCACAATTTATCTTGAATATCATTTTCGAAATGATAAAAATAAACAATTCTAAATTTGAATCAATTATTTCAAACAATAAATTTAAAATATATCAAATTAAGATCACGCTAATTAGACCAAAAAAGTTCAAACTAAAGCAAGCCAAGGCTCCTTATAAAGGAGAGAAAACCTCAAATGGCATACGCTCAAACACAAGGAAGTAAAAGCATATTTTGATATGCTCAAACACTTTTGTAGTACCTAAAGAATTAACTTTTGACTTTCCACATTATATACTCTATATGAATTTTTAACGATATATAATTAAAAAAAAAAAAAAAAAACATTACATTTCCACCAACTTTGTCGATGTTTAATTGTACTAAAAGAAAATATTTTTGAAAAAATAAAATAAAATTATGTATTAAAATATAAAAGTACATTTATTATTAAACAATAAACATACCACGACAAAAAGAGATGGGGTGGGATTGGAAATATTTATTTTTCTTTTGAGGATTGGTTGATTCTTTTGACAAAGACAAAACGCTCATAGTGGAGAAGATACGGACAAGCCTGAACTCTCGCATCCACATAAATACTTTATGTTAAATATTTCCTTATAATACGGACAAGCTTGAACTCTCACATCCACATAAATACTTTATGTTAAATATTTCCTAATAAGGAATTAAAATTATATACTTCGGGGATTAGGGTTTGGTTAGCTAATTAATATTAATATTTGATCGGTTGATATAATTAGATATTATTATTTATTTTATTTAAATATATAATTATTTTTTTTATGAATTAATATTTTTCGATCTTAATTAAAGAGTTTCAAGAAATTTAAGAAAATCAAATTCGTGACTACCAATAACAATAAATTCATTTTTGGTTCTAAATCAATTAAACTAACCTTTTTTTGGTTCTAAATCAATTAAACTAACCTTCAAAAGTTTCATAGATTAATATTCTTAAATCTTTTATAGATTAATATTGTTATATATAAAATAATTAAAACTTATTACAAATTTTGAATAACTTTGATGAAATAAATATAGAAGCACAATAAACTCAATTTAGATAACTAAATAACCCGAAGTGTAAAGCAATCATATTTTTATTAAAAAGTTGGCATACAAAAAGTTTATACAACTATAGATTCATATTATTCATTAGACTAATGGATATCTTGAAATGATTACGGAATCATACACTCTTTGATAAACTATAGGCGAGAGTCATTTTCAGCTTGCCATGGACCCATTACCTTTTGCTCATAAGCATGAGTATAATATGAATTGACCTTTGCCTAACCATATATGACGTCATATATTGAGAATATCAAATGACTTTTGATCCAATAATATTGATAATATGAACTAACTTGTGCTCCAACCCTATATGACGTGATATATAGATATTGATGATAATGATGTATATAGTGGGCCTAATGGTTAAGAACATGTGTTTTCTCTTAAGAGGTTACAGGTTCAAATCCAGAGGGGGTAGGGTATGTATACCTTTGTAGACTTTACTAGTCAAATCGCTGGGCGGAGGGGGGTCCCTTGTCCCATAAACAAGGGGGTCTCATACACCAATTTGGTGTGTTGGCTTGGCCATGGCCTTAAAAATAGATTATTATTATTATTATTATATAGATTTTTATATCAAACCATGTGTGTCTTATATAGAAAAAAAAAAGAAAAAAAATACATGATGAGAAGGAAGTTCTAATCTTTAAGGGGATTAAATGGCAGGGCACCAAAATGCAATAGGGGTCACTATTCTAGAGCATCCATAGAAAGGAAGGTTATACCATCGAGTAGAAGGTAATGCAAAAGATGGAGGGGTTGGTCCATCTGCTTAAATGAGGGTGGTTTTACATATAATTTTCAAGGAATTAAACGTAAATGCAGTGAGTTGGGAAATTTAGATTTGAAGGATATCTATATCCATGAATAAAAGAGGTTATTCATGGTGAATTATGATTCATAAGTCAAGACTAAAGTATAAAGGTGCTTAAGTAATTGAGACAAAGGTGTGGGAATTTCGTAAGAAAAAAATATGTTTTAATGTTTCTTGGAAAAATGGTTTATGGGTTAAGTAAACATAGTTATCAATTTAATGAGGGGGTCAAGTTTTTTACTTTGTTTTTAAAAATGGTGCTACTGGTAACACCCTCCTCCCTCTTTAGATGGTTTTTCCATATTTTAAATTTTTCAATCCACAATGTTTCCACATTATTTTTTTAAATGTTTGTTTTTCATGTATTTTCAAATTTTTTTATTTTTTATTTTTTATTCAATGATGTTTTTAGTCATTTTTTCATGCTCCTTTCAGTGTTATAAATATTCTTTTTCATTTATTTTTTTGAAATTAGGATTTTTCATGTAATTGTGTCTCCTTAATTAATTTAGTGTTCCATACTTTTAAAATGTATTAAAAAACATCATTTTTAATACATTGTTCATTGTTACTTCAATACATAGAAAATAATTGTACTTAAAAAAACACTATTTTTGAATATTTAGAAAACAAATATAATTAAAAATTATTTTCATAAATTAAAAAAAAAATTAATAAAAAAAAAATCAAAAGCAAAAGTAAATTTATATAAAAAACAAAAAAAAAAAAATTAATATAGTTTATATATATTATATAAACTGGTTTGCCCCCTTTTGTGTACTTCCAGAGTGAGTAGGACTCCTTCATCCTTTCACACAGGGCATGTTGTTATTCAAATATCTTAATATTCATATTCTCTAATTAAAATTTAATAAATATTAAATTTTTAGTAGAGGCTTTTGGTGAGTGAATTTTGAAATTGAAATTTATAATTTAGTTAATTGTTTTTTACTTTAATTTGTTTTAATATTAAAATTTGTTAAGCATTTTAGTATTTGATAAATATTTTTCTGTTTTGCCAAGTGTAAAGAAAAAAATAAGCATTGCTAAGATAAGAACAAATTCTCACAAGTTCCATTCCTAAAACGCCATGGGATGAAAGAGTGTGTCACATTTGTGACACTAAGAGGGTTGAAGATGAAAAGCACTTTCTCTTAGATTGTCCAACCTATACCCATATTAGATCTCATTTTCAAAATATTGATCACACTACCAACCTTCCTAACCTCTTAANTGTTTTTCTTTTTTTTGTTTAATTTGGGTTTAATATTTTTTTTAAATGTGTTTTTTTGCTTCATTTAAAAAAAAAAATTGCAAAGATTTATTTATTTTTCAATGTAAATTTAAGAAAAAGAAGAAGAAGTTAATAAATCAATTTTAAAGTGACCATTTTGTATCCAATTTTGGGTTTGTTTTGGCATAGAGATCTATTGTCAAAACCACCATTTCAATTAGGTCGTAATTAGTCATAGTTTTAACGTTTGGACTTTTTATTATTATTTAGTTAGCGTCACTTTTTTATTTAGGTGTTAATTTTAAGGTTTTTATGAGCTACTGTATGAGTTTTGAAGGCCATGATTGAAAAATGTTGTAATTTTGATCCCGTTTGAAAAAAATGGTGATGTCGGTAGCACCACTTTTTGATTTGGGGATTGATTTTCATGTTTTTTATGCAAAAATGTGGGTTTTTTGGGCCAGAGTTCTCGTTTTGAGGTCACAAATCTCATTAAGTTGGTAACTATGTTAGTACCAAAGCAATATATTTTGAGGGGATAAACTACCAGGGAGACCCAGAATTACCCCCCACCAGGTTGAGTATGGGGATTTGATGGTAAGTGTGGCATTGTTGATCTATTTTTGAATTGCATAAAGTAGAATAGTTCAATATATGGTATTGATCATTGACTATAAAGGACAAACTACCCGACAAACGATAGAAGAATCTGACCAAATTAGGTCTTTCGGGCCTAGGCATAGATTGGATAGTGATCAACTCTGAAATTGGCTAACGGAGCCATCATGCTCCCAAGCCTGAGATCCCCCCCCCCTCCATCGGATGACGTTGGGGGGAATGATTAGGTATGGGTAGGTGGGCATGATGCCCCTTGTTATGTGTATATGTAGCATGCAAGGAGAATGCCCCAAATGACAAAGATACACATACAGGGGTGATTTTAAGAACCCCCCATAAATTTGTATGTATAATAAATGGGTGAATCCTCGTGATATATAGGAAAAATTTAAGGCTATTTTATAAATAATATAATATGTATATATAATTTTTTGGCGAATCTTTTAGTCAATTATATAATCTTGTAAAATCTTTGCGAATCTTTCACTGAATTATAAACTCTTGTAAAATCTTGGCAAATCTTTCACTAAATTATAAAACCTTGTAAAGTTTTGACAATTTTTTTGATAAAATATAAAACCAAATATAATAGTAGGAAAATGTATTCATTAAACATTTTTACATCCTTTAGATAATGCTGCAAGCATTAGGGGTTATGTTTGTCAAGGTTCTCACTGTACACTCTTCCATATCTCTCTATCAGTTTTAATGATATTTCACCACAAAGTTCATATGTGTTGATCATGACCACCACTTTGTTGAGTATGTGTTATATTCTTTGCGTGCAGGGGGGTAAGAAGGGGGTGGATTGCCCCCTTTCTTGGGGGGTCACAGGGGGCGAGAGCCCCCCTGCACGGGTGTTCGAGGGCAGCGCCCCCGAAAAAAATTTACTGGTTTTTGTGTCTATTTTTGGGTGGTTTTCGACACATAGTTTTTTGCCAATGGTTTTCTATTTTCGGTTAAGGAATTAGGGTTATTGATTAATCTAGGTCATTTGATTAGGCTTTTGGATGTCTCTAGCTCCCATATGTATATTGTATTGTAAACAATGTATGATGTGAATGAATATAGAATATGTTGGTTTTCCCGGTTTAGGTTTTCAAGGGAAAAATCTATGTGTAATGTGTGTATTTTCCATTGTATCTTTTCTATTCTTTTATTGAAAATCTGTTTGCAGTAAATTATTGTACAAGGTTAAAGTATACACACTTCTGTCAAGTTCGGGATATATTAATCTTTGCTATATCACTTCTATTATGGATTCTTTATTAATAATCCATTGATTATCAAAGGAGCCTTCAAACAAGTTCATCATGGGATGTTCTTAAATAGGAGTGTGTGTAATTCTATCCATTAATAATTCCAAAAGTATAAGAATATTGATAAGTCACATTCCATGCATGAATTCCTCTCTAATGATTAATCATCCATTTATTCTAAAAAAGGATCCATTTCCAAGGAACAGAGGCTTCTTTTATCCCTTATATTTTTATTGTCTTATAAAAAATTAAAGCAACACATAACATTATAATAAATGTTGGGCATAGATTAAGCCTTAGAAAAAGAGATAGTCTCAATTAGACTACCAAATTCAGTATGAACAATAAGAGATGTAAATTGAGGGATATTATGTCATCATGTATATCTATACTTGGAAGTAGCATAGTGCACATTCAATGTCCTATCACTCATTTTAATCACATTAAGGATGACACATGCTAAGTCTATCACTTGAATCCTATTACATATCAACTCCCAAAATTGAGTTGCAGAAAATAATAAATAAATAAATGATCCAGAATTATATAGAAAGCTATTTTTTCCATTTGATACAAGCACCAATAAGCATACCTCTTTCTTAGTTACATGAAACTCTCATTAACATGTGCATTATTAGCAGAAACTATGTAATGGTTTTTTTTTCAATCTTGTTTATCAAGCTTGTTCTTCAACTTTGACTTCAAGAATGATAGTGCAATAAACATTCTCTCATCCTCCATCGGATACATGTAATGCTCTTTTAGTCTTTACAACAAAAGTATAATTACATTAGAGGAATGTTGGTCTCATGCTAATAGGTCTCCTATGATGAACACATAGGAACCTAGTGCATAAACCATTTTTATCTTCGCTTTGCTAAGTAGAGTTCATTTCCCTTTCTGAATAACCAATAATTTTTTTCAAAGAAAATATAAATAAACATAGTAGATCCTAAAAGGTGAAGATGCTTAAGTCATGCCACAAAGTGAAAGGAAATAAAAATAATAATTCTTTGAACCGTCAAATATATAAAGAAAATAACAATGATTATGGAAAACACACTGAATGCCCAGAGACTAACCAAAGTCATATATTAATCCTAATACCATATGTTTGTCAAATAAACATGACAAAAAGATGACAACAAGTTGTTTTTACTCAACAAAAGTATTTAACTTTAACCCAAACCCTTGACTCAATGGAAATCAGATGAAACCAATCATGCCACAACAAAGGGTTTAGTCAAACATCAAATGAGAGCTAGAAGCATTCAAGGGACTAACACAATTTTTAACGAAAATAAACCCAAATTTTCAAAATTGACAAAATGTTTCAAAATGCAACAAACAAACAAACCATTAAAATTTGCCAAGATATTAGAACTAGACATCAAAGAAATTTCATCTATTTGAATGAGCCCATTCTTGCTTAGTAGAAGTCTTGTTAAATTAGTTATTTACCCTTTAATACTAGGACACTATCTATGTGAAGAGATAGGTCCTAACTTCATCAAATTGTAGCTTCATTTCATGTCACATACAAGAAAGAGACATTATAGTAGTTAAATATCAAAACATCAATCTTAAAATAAATTTCATCAAGGAAACATGGCTCTAATTTTACAATGAAAAATACAAAATATAGAACTTATTTTTACCAAAAATGCAACCTCAAATTGGCATATAATAATCGTGCTATGATAAATAATTTCCTACCTACTCTAAAAATAGAGGAACAGTGAATCACAAGAATCACATTGTTGGAACATTTTTAAAATTATGAGCTTGAAGCTTTACCCTATTTCTCTTTACTTCATCTCAAAATTGAACTCAAATAATATATCTTTTTTGTCTTCCATCCAAAAGGAGTACACAAGGTGCATCGTCAATCCAATTCTCTCATCGATCGAACGATCCCTTTTACCGAACGTTTTGGAGCCGCCTGAGTGTTAAAAAGGTCAAGCCTCTAGAGACTTGCTTCGAAGTTCTAGGTTTCAGAGTTTTGCGCTTTGGGCATTTCACCATGTAGCAACTCCAAAGTCCCGATATCTGAAAGGTGTTCAAAGGGTCTTAGTCATCATACATGTATATATTCCTAAGCTTTGACACATTATTACGAGTAGTGGCATGTCGAAGCATCCATAAAGTTAGTTTGTTGACACATGAAGCGATAAATACCTAAAAAGGAACTAAGCCCAATTGAAAAATCAAGAAGTAGTTTCACAGTTTCGGAGTTCATACATACCCCATCTATCATATTATAAATTCACGAAGCCTGAACTCCTGAAATGCCTTAAGCATTAAGCAAGGTTAATTAAATATTAAAGACAATTAGCAAATAATTAATCCTTGTGTGATTTCGAGTTTCGGAGATCATATCTCGAGCTATTATTGGATATCCCGAGGTCTAAAGGCCCAAAAAGAATTAAAGTTAAACATGATTAGTTAACGGGATAAACATTATTGTCCCATGTTAATTTTTCGTTGAATTGTAGTTCGAGCAAATTCAAATTTCATCCATACAACCTCCCGATCGCAAACCACCAAACATTTAACGGATCTATGTCAATGATTCGAAATAAGATCGCAAATCACTGCCTAAATCTTTTCATTAAGGAAAGTGAATACATTGTCAGTAAATGTATTTATAAAATCGATACAATTAAGGTGAATAACAATATTGGAGTTTTAATTCTAATAGCAAGCTCGCAGAAAAGCAAGTTTGAGCAAGATAAGAAGTTTGCACATTTCGTGTAACAGGTAACATAGTTTTGAGCTTGTGATATCCTGGCTCCACGGAAAATAGCTAAAGCGTCTAGTGAAAGATCAAACTCGAACATAGACGTCTTCTCAGAAACTTCACCCACTGGAACTATAGATACCGTGAAAACTTGGACGCGGGTATTCGATATTCTACAATACGAATTGATCAACTACCCAGATGATTTGGGCGATGAGGTGACTGAAACCTAGGCTACGAGATACAAATATGTTGCTCAATCAAAGTTGCATAAAATAGCAATGCGGCCTAGGCTCATGCCTTATAATGATATGATTGGTTGGGCGCTCGATAACGTCAACCTCTCGACTAGAAGTATGTGCAATTCGCAAAAAGTTCCAATTGGATCTTTCCGACCAGATCATTTCCAACTAATGTAAAAATTATCCCCAGTTCCCAATTACATTTATAATGTCGCTTTCCTAATGGACTTTGACAAAAAATAATGCGCGCAATATGGAAAGAACTTACCTGACTTGATCAAGGATTGGTGCTCACATCCTTAGAAGTTTAGAGCAGACACCCATGGCGTATATGTTGTTGCCTCATTAGAGACTCACATGATGTATGTAGCCATGATGTTATGTAGACTTTTCGGGAAGGAAAAAACTACTCATTTCTTATTACCATGGGTACCAATCATGCATACAGTAGTAGAGGGGTATTCCTTCGATTGGGCCAAAATATTATCTAACAATTTAGCCAAGGAAGTGAAGAAATCTTGTGAAGAAGCACTTTCTTCACTCAACAAAGAGTCACTAGACATTGAAAGAGATCGTATCTTTGAAACCTTGGGGAAAATTGATAGCAAAAAATCAACTTAATTCCAAGACAAGCATGGAAGAAGCTCGGGTCGTAATCCTGCAATTGAAACAAATTGACATTATCTAGATTAATAAGTGGATAGTCAATCCTATTCTATGGCTACAGTCTATATCTTTAGAATCCAGGAGAATGGAGGATAGGTTGCCTCACATAGAAAAGAAGTTATATACTTTTGAGGCGAATGAAACAATAGAGCCATCCAGGTTAGTGGTGCAGTTCGTAGGTAGATGTGTTCAGTGTGTCGAGCAAGGGAGGGACAACACATCAGGAAATAAATGAGACAAAATGTGCATATTATTTACTCAGGTCATGATTAGAGGTCAGTTGTTTCCGAGATGGAGGACAAGAAGAAGAAACATCTCTACCAACATGGCGAAGAGATAGAGAAGATGCAAATGAAACTCTTCAAATTTTACATATTGTAATATTTATTGTTTCTGAATTATGAGAATTCCAACCACTTAGGGTTGAGATCATTTTTGTATAAATACATAGTTTGAAGACTTAACAAAGGTTGTTTCTTGCCGAACATAATAGAGAGAACTCTCCTTTTTTGAGAATTAATACAAGTGCGGACAAGGATTCCGTGCAGTTTGAGTTATGTTTTCCTCTTTTATTCCATATCTATAATTTTCTTTATGTTATTCCTTGATAAGTGAGTTTTTGAAATTTAGTACTATTGCTACTGCAATCACATTAAATCAGTTGTTTGATAAGCAAGTTGGTTTTCCTTTGTATTTTCTATAAGTAAATACAAGACCTGTGAGCTACTTGGATTACTATATCTCATATCCTTTCAAGGGCACATTCTTTATTTTCTTCTACTGTGAACAAGGTAAGATTCATCTTGCATTGATGCCTCATTTTGTTTAACAATTTTGTAAGTTTCTCTCACATCACTTGATTTTATAAATTGACTCAGACGACGAAATACAGCCTCTGTCATGTTCTATCATTAACTTCATGTTAAGAACCAAACATCAATATAGCATAGAAAAACCTCAGGAAAAGTACTCAACGCCTTGAAAAAGAGATAATTTCAGATAATAAGCCTCTTCGAGGGGGCAACCTCCTTTTACCCCACTTAAATGTTCAAGTACAA
>ML797990.1:0-19903 GCA_009831015.1 Picea engelmannii | reverse complement strand
CCGTAGCCATATTTTTACTTTCAACATTTCTTGCCACCTTAAATGCATTCTCCAATGATTTGGGTTCCCAAAGGCAAACCTCATGTTGAATGTTATCCTTTAAAGTTCCTATGAATACATCAATCAAGTGCTCATCTGGAATACCAGTTACCTTTATATTCAATCTTTGAAAGTTCTCAATGTGCTCAGTAACTGAACCATTTTGTTTGAGATTTATCAATTGGCTAAAGAAGGTATTGCTCCTTGTATCCTCATAGTGTGCTATCATTTCTTCCGTGAAAATGGTCCAAGTGACGAGTGATTTGCGAGAACAAAGCCATCGATACCATACAAATTGATTAGGTTCTAAATATAAAGAAGCAATTCATAACTTTTGTGTATGTGGCACATTATGGAGATCAAAGAATTGTTCCATCTGAAGTATCCATGTGATTGGGTCCTTGCCATCAAACTTCCTCATATCAATCTTAGGAATGTGGTTGGTCTTCAAACCAAAGTTGGAGTTTCTTTCTTGATTCACCTTCCTTGTTTCCTCATTATGAATTTCATGGGATGCATTTTCACTTTTAGGTGTCTTCTCTATTACGAAATTTTTCAATACTTCCATGATCTCCCCTTTTAAACACTCCATCATCTCTTGTAGTTCATCTTTTGTAACTATCTTCTTTTGTAAATCATTTATGTCCCTACGCATTTATTCACCTTCATCAAGAGTCCAAGTAGGATTTTCTAGAGGCTTAGTTGGTGTAGAAGTTCCCTTTTTTGGTGGCATGTTGGCCAAATATCACTTTTGAACCTTGATTTTGAGGTGGTTCTGCTAGACAATATTTATTCTATTGTATCTCCCAAGTTTCGGCCCTTCTAGGTATGAAACTTTCTTTTATGTAGTTCTCTAATATTTCTTCTCTGCAATGAGACAGTTCTGATCAAAATTGGATGTGCCAAGTGGAATTTACAGTAACTTCCCCACAACTTGTCGATTTTTGGCCTTTCCAGAAGATCTCACTTGTATAGCGTGCCCCGCACAAAATAATTGATATCAATTCTAAAACTCACACCCAAAATACTACAAACTGTCCAAGATCCAATGCAACCATTCCCACTCAATTTGGATACTCTAGAAAGAAGTTACAATTATTTTACCTAGAACACCTTCTTGAGACTAGTCAATAGGACTAGTCAGATACGCTATCTTACACAAGGTGTATCTACAAATGTAAGATGACCCAGAAGATGAAAGTTTTACCACAGATACCTTACTAATTTCTATAAATTCCCTCCAAAGTGCAGGGTCTGAAACATTACAGAAAAGTTTTTATAGCGAAAATTACACAATGACTCAGTTCAGGAGGATTCCAGAACCCTATCTTGTATAGGTTGTATATCTGAAATTGTATGGCCTCAGGAGCTGAATTTTGAACCCAGCGTACCTTGATCCGTCTACTAAATATCCTCCAATTCGTTCCTTATGAAAAGTTGTAGAAAAAAATTTATAGCGAAAATTCAAAGGTGTCTCAGATGTAGCAGTGAAACCCCAAGACCTTGAGCTTTGAAACCATATGTTAAGAACCAAATATCAATATAGCATAGAAAAACCTCAGAAAAAGTACTCAGTGCCTTGAAAAAGAGATAATTTCAGATAATAATCCTCTTCCAGGGGGAAACCTCCTTTTACCCCACTTAAATGTTCAAGTACAATATGATTCAAAATGAAAATGTCTCCTTGGTATATATAGGAGACTAGGAGGTATAATTCAAACTAATGGCCTAAATCCAACATAAATAAAATAACATTACTAATATAATATGCCCCAATTAAGGGGTAATGTGACAATATTAGGGCTTAACATCCTTTGTCAGTGACTTCGACAGAAGAGTTGTCCCCCGTCAGAATAGGAGGACCTTTGCATGCATCCAATGAAGAATAGCTTGCTTCTGAGGAAACCATGTGATGTGATGCTCCTAAATCTACGATCCAAGCATCGGGAGAGGAGTTGATGGCAATCAAGGCATGGCTAGAATTTCCTTTCTTGGAATTCAGATCTTCTAGCTTCTTCTTCTTTGCACCCTCGGTGATGTGATATCCAAGGTTGCTTTGTTGAAGTATCTGAGACATCAGATCTATTTGTTTTTTCATGCATGCGGATTCTAAATGGAATCCTTTGTGACAATATGTGCATTTCTCTCCTTTTCTTCCCTTTTCTCCTTTGGATCCAGAGGCATCGATGAAGGGTTTTGTGTACCCTTCCTTTTTCGCATGTACATGACCTTTCCGCTTATATTTATCTTTAGATTTCTGATATCTGTGGCTGTCATCATGCACAGTGAGTGCATGCGCCCTTGGGCCTTTGATTGCACCCATGTTGATGATCTTGGTTTGCTCTTGTGTCAAGGATTCGATAAAGTCCTCAAGAGAAGGCATCTTCCAGGTGGCTCCAGAGGTGAATGTGATAGTATGGAATGTGGATACGAATACAGAGAATTCAGGTCCAATATTGGGGAGAATGGTGATAACCATTTGTTTCTACTCCGTTGATTTATCAACCCCGCAAGCTTTGAGTTGTGACAGTAAATCCTTGAATTTTGTAAAGAAATCTTGGATATTGTCGAAGCATTTTGGATCCAATGTGAGAAGCTCCACCTCCATCATGTGTCCCCTCATCTCATCCTGTTTTCCAAAGATCCCTTCCAATATTTTCCAGGCTTCATTGCGAGTCTTACAAGAAGATATGTGAAAAAGGAGATCGGGAGAAATAAGACTACAGATTGTTCTGAGTGCCTCATCCATGTGATTTAAGTACTTGGATTTTTCTATGGTTGATGTCGGTTCTGTATCCGTATTCATGGTTAACCTATACAAACCTCTGTATTGGATATGTATGGTTATTTTCTCCTTCCATGCAAAATAGTTGTAAGGTGTAAGAATGAATTCTTTTTGGAATTCCATCTTTCCGTTGTCTTCAATCGTTTGTACCTGCAAAAAAATTTGGTATAGATTTTGCTTAGCAGTCCTTCGGCTCTGATACCATGTAAATGTGTTGAACCTGCACATAATAGATCTAGATAAAAACTAATACACACATTTGCAGAGAGAATTGAAAAAGAAGAAGGAGAGAAAGAATGGAAAGAATTCTCATTAACCGTTGTGAATAATGAATAATTTACACATGATATACTCTGTATAACTCAATGAGTTCGACTTGAGGTGAACCAAGTCTCCATAGTGGTGGTATAGAATGATATGGACACACACCAACAATTACGGGAGTGAACTGCCACCTATTCTAGTCTCTCAAGTAGTTACGGGAGTGAACTGCCACCTAGTTGAGTTAACTCGTCAACTAGTCTTCAGTTAACTGACTGAACAGAAAGTAGTGACGAGTTAACTCAAGGAATCAAGGCTAATGTGCCACTCTGGTGATGATACCAAGGCAAGGTCGAATTAGCATGGTGATGATCCCAATGCAACATCTAAACTCAACTCAACTAGTCAAACTGAAGTGTGAACTGAAAGAGAATATTCTTCAGGTGGAATATTCTCTCCTAAAATATAGGAGACTGGATAATGACTAATTATGACTAATAAAAAAATAAAAACCTTAGGAAAAATAAATCCTAGGTGTGTTTGAAGTAACTCCAACACTAATGATCTGGCCAAACTTCATTATGGTGTCCTCTATTTGGATCCAGAATGTTTGCAATGGTGGCACTGGTGTAGAAAGACACGTTAGGGGTATGTTGCTTGGACTCAATTTGTGGCAGAGCTATATGACCGTTTTGACACTAACACCCATTATCTTGGTCGTTTGACCAAGTTGAATCAATCTTGCACAGTGGAAGACTTTATATCTTCCTTTGACACTTAGCTTTCAAAACAGAGCACATTTATGATGCCTTCTTTCAGGAATGTTTTATCAGTGGCCTCAAAGAGGAATTTTGAGCCCAGATCCTCATGGCTCGCCCTCACACTTGGTTGGAAGCTACTCAAGGTGATAAGAAAGCCCAAAAGATTGTCTTTTCTCAAACCCGCAAACCTTCCTTTGTTCATCGCACTCAACCTACTAACCCTACCCCTCCTCCCACTCCCCTCAAGATCTATAAATTAACTCGGACTGAAATGGAGGAACGCCAATTAAAGGGCCTTTGTTATAATTGTTATGACAAATATTTTCTAGGGCACAATTCTAAGGAACAAAAGTTTTTTATGGCCATCTCTGAGTATTTTTCTGAAAAAGAGCTTGAGACCCCCACTGTGGCAGATTTACCTGAGCCAACTGATATTACTTCACCCTATGACCAGCCAGACGTAGAACCATTCATTTCATTGAATGTTCTCACTAGTTTCTCTACTCCCCAAGCCCTCAATCTCATTGGCTACATTAAGAATCGAAAGGGCATCATCTTAATTGACAGTGGAAACACTCATAATTTTATTCATCGTCATATTTCCCAAAAAACCCATTGTTATACACATGCAGTCAACAACTTTAAAATCATTATTTCCAATTGTGGTTCCATGAAATGTGGGGGGAAATTGTGAAAATGTGCGTCTCCAAATTGGGCAGTACCACCTGAAACCTCATATGTTTTCTATTGACATGGGTGGTTGTGATATTGTGCTCGGTGTGAAATTGTTACGCACTCTTGGTGCCATCCTCATGAATTTTAATGAATTAACCATGCAATTCCAACATGCAGGACAACAATATAAATTCCAAGGAATCACAGCAGGATCCCCTGAGATCATCAGTTCCCATTTAATGGAAAATCTCCTCAAAAAATGTCATTCCGACATTATTTCCCAACGCCATTCTATTCAAGCAATTGAGACACATGCGGTGCATCTTGACCTCCAATGTATCATCTCTAAACACCAAGTAGTTTTTTCCACTCCCGAGGGAATTCCTCCTTCTCGTGGTGTTCATGATCATTCCATTCCTCTCATCCTCAACGGTCTTCCTCCCAATGTTCTCCCTTATTGTCATCCATTTTCCCAAAAGAATGAAATTGAGAAAATTATTCAAGAATTGCTAGCCGCAAGTGTTATCTACCCTAGTACCAACCCCTATTCTTCCCTTGTGGTTGTGGTACTAAAAAATGAAGGTACTTGGTGTATGTGTCCCAAATTTTGTGCCCTCAATAAGCTCACCATCAAAGACAAATTTCCCATTCATGTCATTGATTATATCTTGGATGAATTAAGTGGTGCTTAGTATTTTACTAAACTTGATCTACATTCTGGCTACCACCATATATGTATGCAAGAGGAAGACATTCCTAAGACTTATTTTTGTCAGACAATTGGCTTAGGTTTATGGATAGATGGTATGGATTATTGATTGTCATTGATATCAACCATTGCAGAGTGATATTGTAGATTGATGTCAACCCTTGGAGAAAGTCCGATAGCGAATTCTGGTAGCACAAAGGTTTGGGTAATGGGCCCAAGGTTGTTTCATGTATAATGGTATGAGTTTTAATATATTTTAAGGAAATACTATTCTATATGGATAGTACATGTCATTCCATTTCCGTTGGTATGTGTAACGTCAGATAACTCCTCATGGTTAGAGAGTTATGACCATGAGAAGTTGGAGAACCCGGGTTTGGGTAATGGACCCAATTTTGTTTGATGGGTAATGGTATAAGTTTTGATATATTTTCAGGTAAGACTATTCTATATGAATAATAAATGTCAAGCCATTCTTGGTGGTATGTGGAACGTCACATAACTCCTCATCGTTTGAGAGTTATGGCCTTACGAAGTTGAAGGACCCCCATATGTTGGCTTGAAGCCCCAAAAGGTCAAAGAAGTCAAAGAGCTTGCAAAGAAGAAATTATTATTTAAATGATAAAGTAAAGTGTAAAATTCAAGAAGGATTATTTAAATAATAAAGTGAAGTGACAAAATCAAAGAAGATTATTTAAATGATAAAGTGAGGTGACAAAGTCAAGGAGGAATATTTAAATGACAACGTAATGGAGAACTTTCTAATTATGCAAAGTGGTTAACCCAAAAAATGAGGAAAATAGTTTAAGTGACCTAGAAATGGGTTAAGTGGCCTAGAAATAGGTTAAGTGACCAAGAAATGGGCTAAGTGACCTAGAAATGGGTTAAGTGACCTAGAAAATGCTTCAAATGAAGATATTTGGAGAGTATAAATAAGAGGCAAGGCTCTCTAATTTTATATCACACTTGAGAATATTTAATATCTATTGGTGAATGAGGTAATCAACGGATATCTAAGCTGAATTTTAGAGGGAAGGTGAAGAAAAGAAGGCCGGAATTCAAGGGAGAATAAATTCTTTTGATGATGCTTTCTAAGGTATGTTATTTACAGGTCATCTCACCATTTCACAATAAATTGTTTTCTAGAATGATTCATATCATGAAATTGATATGCCATTGAGGAAACATATCCAAGTATTTGTGGTAAAAAATTTAGCTTCTGGTTCATTTTATTTTTGGAGTTACTCTCCGTGGAAAATAGGGTTTGTGGCTAGTCCTGAAACTAGTCCAAAACAGGTGTTTCGGGTAAAAACATCATAAATTCTTCATAAAAAATCCAAATTCAGTAAGACAAAATGTGTTGGTTAGAATGAAGTATTTAGTATGTTGTGTAACATTTTCATATCTATTCAAAAAATATTCTGTGCGGGGCACACTCTACAAGGTCTCTCTCTAGAATAAGCCAAAATTTAGCAAGGTATGTCATTTTTTCTATAACTCCTTTTCTGAGAGGTTCCAAGTAGTGACACCTAGATAAATTGTATAAAACACACTGAAGAAAATTGTATATCATTTTCATATCTTTATTCATTACAGGTACATAGTTATGATTATTTCAAGTTAGGGTTGTTGACTAATCCAAAACTAGTCATGTGAGACTAAAGAAAAGTTTGATGAAAATGCTAGTCTCTTGTTGTTAAAGTTAAGGAAGGTTTGCAGGTATGCAATCATATACACCAGGTCTATTACAGAGTTACAATTCATATGTGGATGATGATATTGATGAGGGCTTTTGGTTGAGGTACATGTTGGGTACATGGTTGAGACAAGTAGTTGATGAGTTAGCACATACATGAGGTGTATAGTTGATAATGTTGGTACATATTGATGAGTCGTAGTTGATGAGTAGTTGACACATGATTGGTACATGGTTGTATGCACTTGTTTATGGTACAGGCTGATTACAGGTTGTTTGGTACAGGTTGGTGCATGGTTGATGCACTTGTTTATGGTACAGGTTGATTACAGGTTGAGATACAAGTTGATGCATGGTTCATGTTTATTGGTATAGGTTTACAATGGTATATCTCACAGTGATAGTGTGAAAGTGGGTCCATCATTCTACTTCTACTTCAGGGCGGCGGGACAAGGAAAGAACAGGTGGTTGTAGCCACCTTTCGGTTGTAGCCGGAGAACATAAGGGGTTGTAGCCTCCTTCTGGTTGTAGCCAGAGAATAGGAGAGTTGGAGCTTCCTTCAGGTTGTAGCCTGAGAAACAAGGGGGTTGGAGCCTCCTTCCTGTTGCAACTGGAAAACAAAGGAAGTTGGTGCTTCAACGAATGTAATTCTTCAAGACATATATGAAAAAACATTTTGTGGTTTTCTCCCGCTTTGGGTTTCCACATAAAACACTGGTGTACTGTGTATGTTTATGATTGTTCATTTGTTCATTTCTTATTTACTCTGCAGTTATTGGATGATAATGCTACATTGATATAACACTTGGATTATATTATTAAAAGGGATTAAATTGCTCTATTATTGATTCACCCCCCCTCTCAGTAATCCAACAATTGGTTTCAGAGCAGGTTCCTTCAAAAATCATTTTAACCACTGAAAGGTAGATCATGGAGAGAAACAACTTGTATAAAAATGGAATACCACGGTTCAATGGATTGAAGTATTCATTTTGGATAATAAGGATGAAAACATATATACATGCATAAGGATTTGAAATTTGGCAATCAATTGTAGATGGATACACAGCACCAGCAGTTCCACCAACAAATGATAAAGCAGTCAAACTCGGTTAGAATAATTCCAAAGCCAAAAATGCACTTCTAAATGATCTTAGTGAAACGATATTCACCAAATTTGCACATTGTAAATCCACTAAAGAGATTTGGGACAAACTTCAAAATATTTATGAAGGAGATTCAAAAGTCAAAGAAGCAAAGCTTCAAACTTACAGAGGTCAGTTCGAACAACTTAAGATGAAGGAAGATGAGAATATTACAACTTACTTTTTACGAGTTGATGAAATAGTAAATGCAATCATAGGATTGGGAGAAGAAATCAAAGAATCTGTAATTGTTCAAAAAAGTACTAAGATCTCTTCCTATGAGATTTGACCCTAAGATATCAACACTAGAAGAAATATCAGATCTAAACTCAATACGCATGGATGAATTACATGGAATCTTCACAAGATATGAAATGAGAACTGAACAGGAAAATCAAAATATAAAAGAATCAGCCTTCAAAGCATACAAAAATTCAAAGCAAAAGGGAAGGCAAAAAGAAGAACATAGCAGCAATAGTGATGTCTCGGAAGATGATGAAGAAGTGGCCAACTTTGTCAAAAGACTGAACAAGGGAAACGATGATAGGTATAGAGGTAAGCTTCCTTTAATTTGTTTTAATTGTGATGGTATTGGTCATTTTGCTAACAAATGTCCTTATAAGAAAAATAGAAATGATGAAGGCTACTCAAAAGGAAAACAAACATATAAAGGAAAAAGAACCACAAAGAAAGTTTTCAAGAAAATATTATGCACCAAATAAGATATCTCATCATCAAATGAAGATGAAGTCAGTGACAATGAGATAGAAAGAATTCTATTCATGGAAATAGAAGACTCTCATAAAGAAGACTTTGAAGAAGAATATGAAGAAGCCGAAGAAGAATATGAAGAATATGAATAATTCGAAGAAGAAATTGAAGAGGCATAAGTTGACTACCGAGAGGAATTAATGTGTGCCATAGAAGTTATCAGAAAAGAAAAGAAGAAAAACAAGAAACTACAAGTAGAACTAGACAAGAAAGAAGACACTCAAGAACTAGAACAAATTATCACAAATTTCAAGGTTCAAATAGAATAAGATAAAAGAATTGAAGAATTACTGAAAGAACAGCTAAAATAAAAAGACAAGATCATTGGAAATTTGGAAGCAGAAATTGTCACATTAAGAAATGATCTTCAAAAGAAAAATATGTAGAACAACTCAAAAGTTTTGGATGACATTATCAACAGTCAAAAATATCATCATAACAAGTCCAGACTTGGATACAATCAGATAGAAACATGATCAAGCTCCAAAACAATAGAGCAAGAATCATATCCAAAAAGCTATGCAGAAACAATCAAGGGGGATAGGAAGATTACAGGGACACTCCTCCACCGGTAAGACTCATATTTCAGAATCAACAACTGACAGATAAGCCTCAGGAGGAAGAAGAATTTATAAGAGTACCTCCTTTTAGAAGATCTTCAACTCCCAGGTATCAAGCTATCTTTTTTGTTTTATGTTATGCATGTAATAATTTTGGACATAAAGTTGTGAATTGCAGAGCTAACAACAGGAACACAAACAACTTTGAAATTCATACACAAAGGGGTTATCCAAGAAGGCCTAGTGAAACACAGAGAAGAAGTTACAACAAGTTTGAATCTTTGAACACTAAAGTGGAATATTACAAATGTAACAATTTTGGACACATGGCCAAAGATTGCAGAATGATAGTCCCTCCTAGAGAACAACAACATAATAACAACAGTCACAGACATGAACCTCAAAAAAGGACATGGATAAGAAAGCAAGATCAGTATAGCAATGAAGAATTCACACTCTCTTTACAAGATAAGCAGAAGAAACATGGTTGGTATGTTGACAGTGGTTGTTCAAAACACATGATAGGTGATAGAGATAGGTTTCTTACATTAAGAAAGGAAAGAGATGGACCAGTCTCCTTCGAAAATGATGATTCAGCTAAAATCATTGGAAAACACACAGTCATAATTGGGAACAAGAATACCAAGGCAAAAAATGTTCTACTATTAGAAGATATGAAACATAATCTTCTAAGTGTGATTCAAATGTGTGACCAAGGTCATAACGTTACTTTCGTTTCACAAAAGTGCGAGATAAGAAAAGAAGGTTCAGGAAAATTGATTGCTACAATTGCGAGAACTTCAAGCAACATATATGTATTAAGTGAAATTGGAAATGAAAAGTGTTGTCTAGGAAAGGAATGTGAAAGTTGGCTATGGAACAGAAGAATGGGTCACATACATTTTGATAGCCTTTTCAAATTCAACAGAAGAGAAGCAGTAAGAGAAATTCCCCAGATCACGAAACCAACCAACACTTTATGCAAGCATTGTCAACAAGGAAAACAAACAAAGACCGGGTTCAAATCAAAGGAATATTCAACGACAAGACCACTGTAAATTGTGCATATTGATCTAGTTGGACCAACTACAACAAAGGGTTTAAAATGTGAGAAATACTTTATGTTATTAGTTGATGATTATACAAGAATGATTGCAGTTTTCTTTCTCAAGAATAAGTCAAAAGCTTTTGAAAAATTCAAGATCTACAAGGAAATGTTTGAAAATGAAATGGATTCAAAAATCAAATGATTAATATCTGATCATGGAGGAGAGTTCACTTCAAAGGAATTTATGAACTACTGCAGCAATCATGGAATAAAAAGGTAATTCTTCGTTGCTAAGACACCTCAATAGAATGTAGTTGTTGAAGGAAAGAACAGGACAGTACAAGAAATGGCTCAAACAATGTTAATGGATTCCAAATTGATAGATATATTTTGGACACATGCAGTGCATACAACAGTTCACATTCAAAACAGAGTAATGCTTAGAAACAACACTGACAAAACTGCCTACGAGCTATGGAAAGGAAGACCAGCAAATGTGAAGCACTTCATAGTTTTTGGAAGTAAATGTTACATCAAAAGAGAAGATGGAAAAATGGGAAAGTTTGAATCTTGTGTGGACAAAGGAGTACTTGTTGGTTACTCAAGTACAAGGAAAGCATACAAGTGTTACAATCTGAGATTGAACCAAGTTGTAGAAAGAATCAACGTAACAATTGATGAAATAGGAAGACCAGAATCAAAGGAAGAAGAAAATAAATCAATGGAACAAATTTCTGAAGAAGGAGAAGAAGATGAAAAGGAAGTAGACGAGGAAGATGAAGAGAATCCAATAGAAGCAGAAGAACAAGTTGAGTAAGTGCCTCCAAAGACACCTATAAGATGAGTACAGAAGAATCATCCTTCAGATCAGATTATCGGAAACAAAGACGTGGGAGTTGATACTAGAAGAAGAATCCGTTCACCAGAACAAACACACCTAGCACTCACATCTACGATTGAACCAACCTATTTTGAAGAGGACAACAAGGATGAATTTTGGAACAAGGCCATGGATGAAGAATTGTATCAAATAGAGAAAAATGACACTTGGGAATTGGTTCCAAGACCAAAGGATAAGAATGTGATCAACACAAAGTGGGCGTACAGGAATAAATTGAATGAAAATGGATAGGTTACAAGGAACAAAGCTAGATTGGTATGTAAAGGATATGCACAGGTTGAAGGAATTGACTTTGAAGAGACATTTTCCCCAGTTGCTAGAATGGAAGCAATCTGATTGCTTTTAGCTTATGCATGCTCCAAAAATATTAAAGTGTATCAGATGGACATAAAATCATCTTTATGAATGGTGAACTTGAAGAAGAAGTCTACATTGAACAACCAGAACGATTTCAGTTGTCAAAGAATGTAGACTATGTGTGCAAATGAAAGAATGCCTTGTATGGTCTAAAACAAGCTCCTAGAGCATGGTAATCTAAATTGGATAAATATCTACAGTAGGCAGGATTCAGAAAAGGAAGTGTAGACAACAACCTCTACATCAAGGTAAGTCAAGGTAATATTTTATTAATTGAAGTTTATGTTGATGATATTATTTTTGGTAGTGATGATGACATGTTAAGCCAAAAATTTGCAAAGGATATGCATAATGAATTTGAAATGTGATTACTTGGAGAACTATCCTTCTTTTTGGGACTTCAGATACATCAAAGAAACCAAGGCATTTTTATTTCTCAAACCAAGTATATCAAATAAATGATAAAGAGGTACAGAATGGAAGATTGCAAACCAGTTATCACTCCCATGAAAACCAGTTGCAAGTTAAACAAAGACAATGATTCAAAGTATACAGATTAGAGGCAATGCAGGTCAATGATTGGCAACTTACTATATGTGACAACATCCAGACTAGATGTAATGCAAGAAATTGGACAGGTGGCACAATTTCAAGAAGCACCAAAGGAATCACATGTATTAGCAGTGAAGAGGATTTTTAGACATCTCAAAGGAACATAAGAGTTTGGATTATGGTATCCAAAAGGAAAGGATCTATCACTTATTTCCTACACAGATGTAGATTGGGCAGGTTGCATTGATGACCGATGAAGCACTAGTGGAGCAACGTTCTACTTGGGTGAGTGTTTAGTATCTTGGCTAAGAAAGAAACAATCATCAATATCCTTGTCTATAGCCGAGGCTAAGTATATTGCAACAACAACATGTTGTACATAGGTTCTATGGATGAAACAAACTTTGACAGATATACAAGTTGAGTATGATAAGCCCATTCCAATCTATTGTGATAATACAAGCACCATCAGTATCTCAAAAAACTCGGTGATGCAGTCCAAGACGAAGCACATTCCAATCAAGTATCACTTTCTATGGGAACATGTTGCAGAGAAGAACATCAAAGTTGAATATGTGTGAACAAAATAACAAGTGGCATACATCTTTACAAAACCGCTTCCACGGGAAGCCCTTGAGTATCTTCACCAAAGACTAGGAGTAATTTCTACTCCAAAATGAATTCTTTTGAATGTTTATCTTATATGTCTTATATGTACACAAGGAAGCACCATAAATAGGACAAAGGGGGAGATATTTATCAGATGCAAAGGTAAATGCTTGGAGAGAGAGCATAGAGGCATGTTTCTAAGGGGAGCGATTTTCACTAGGGAAGAATGAGGGATATGACTTCAAAGTGATACCCTTTTTCAAGGGGGGAGATATTATTCATATGAAGGGAAAGAGAGTAATCAGAGGCTTATAAACACAAAGAAAAATCAAAGGCACGTAGACAGGGGGAGCATCCCTAAGGAAAGTTCAGTCAGGGGGAGAAGCCCCAAAGGGAGATACCCTTTTCCATTGATGTCAAAGGGGGTAAGATAGACACATTGATGAAGAGTATAAGCATGAATGTTATCATGACTAAGTGTTTCCATCAATGTTGGTGTTGCCATCAATGCCAAAGGGGGAGATTTCCAGACAGTTGGCTTAGGTTGATGGATAGCTGGTATGGATTGTTGGTTGTCATTGATGTCAACCATTGGAGAGTGATATTGTAGATTGATTTCAACCCTTAGTGATTGATGTCAACCCTTGGAGAAAGTCTGGTAGGGAATTCTGGTAGCACAAAGGTTTGGGTAATGGACCCAAGGTAGTTTCATGTATAATGATATGAGTTTTAATATATTTTAAGGTAAGACTATTCTAGATGGATAGTACATGTCATTCCATTTCTGGTGGTATGTGTAGCATCACATAACTCCTCACGGTTAGAGATTTATGGCCATGAAAAGTTGGAGAACCTAGGTTTGGGTAATGGACCCAAGTTTGTTTGATAAACAAAGGTATAAGTTTTGATATATTTTTAGGTAAGACTATTCTAGATGGATAATACATGTCATTTCATTCCTGGTGGTATGCGGAACGTCACATAACTCCTCATGGTTTGAGAGTTATGGACTTACAAAGTTGGAGGACCCTCATATGTTGGCTAGAAGCCCCAAAAGGTCAAAGAAGTCAAAGATCTTGCAAAGAAGAAATTATTATTTAAATGATAAAGTAAAGTGACAAATTCAAGAAGGATTATTTAAATAATAAAGTGAAGTGACAAAATCAAAGAAGATTATTTAAATGATAAAGTGAGGTGACAAAGTCAAGGAGGAATATTTAAATGATAAAGTAATGGAGAAATTTCTAATTATGGAAAATGGTTAACCCTTAAAATGAGGAAAATAGGTTAAGTGACCTATAAATAGCTTAAGTGACCTAGAAATGGGTTAAGTGACCTAGAAGATGCTTCTAAGGAAGATATTTGGAGAGTATAAATAAGAGGCAAGGCTCTCTAATTTTATATCACACTTGAGCATATTGAATATATATAGGTGACTAAGGTAACCAAAGGATATCTAAGCCTAATTTCAGAGGGAAGGTAAAGAAAAGAAGGCCGTAATTCAAGGGAGGATAATTTTTTTGATGATGCTTTCTAAGGTATGTTATTTACAGGTCATCTCACTATTTTCGCAATAAATTTTTTTCTAGAATGATTCAGACCATGAAATTGATATTCCATTGAGGAAACATATCCAATTATATTTGGTAAAACATTTATCTTATGGGTCGTTGTATTTTTGGAGTTACACTCCGTGGAAAATAAGGTTCGTGGCTAGTCCTGAAACTAATCCAAAACAGGTTTTTCAAGTAAAAACATCATAACTTATTCATAATGAATCAAACTTCAATAATACCAAATGTGTTGGTTAGAGTACAGTCTTTATTATGTTGTGTAACATTTTCATATCTATTCAACAAATATTCCATGTGGGGCACGCTCTACAAGGTCTCTCTAGAATAAGCCAGAATTCAACAAGGTATGTCATTTTTTCTATAACTCCTTTTCTGAGAGGTTCCAAGTAGTGACACCTGGAGAAATTGCATAAAACACATTGAAGAAAATTGTTTATCATTTTCAGATCTTTATTCATTATAGGTACACAGTTATGATTATCTCAAGTTAGGGTTGTTCACTAATCCAAAACTAGTCATGTGAGACTAAAGAAAATTTTGATGAAAGTGATAGTCTCTTGTTGTTAAAGTTAAGAAAGGTTTGCAAGTATGTGATGATATACACCAAGTATACTACAGAGTTACAACTGATATTTGGATGATGATATTGAGGAGGGATTTTGGTTGAGGTACATGTTGGGTACATAGTTGAGACAAGTAGTTGATGAGTTGGCACATCCATGAGGTGTATAGTTGATGATGTTGGTACATATTGATGAGTCGTAGTTGATGATTAGTTGACACATGATTGGTACATACTTGGTACATGGTTGGATGCACTTGTTTATGGTACATGTTGATTACAAGTTGTTTGGTATAGTTTGGTGCATGGTTGATGCACTTGTTTATGGTACAGGTTGATTACAGGTTGAGGTACAGGTTGATACATTATTGATGCATGGTTCATGTTTAATGGTACAGGTTTACAGTGGTATATCTCACAGTGATAGTGTGACAGTGGTTCCATCATTCTACTTATACTTTAGGGCGGTTGGACGGGGCAAGGATAGGTGGTTGTAGCCACCTTCTGGTTGTAACCGGAGAGCATAGGGGGTTGTAGCCTCCTTTTGGTTGTAGCCAGAGAATAGGGGAGTTGGAACTTCCTTCAGGTTGTAGCCTGAGAAATAAGGGGGTTGGAGCCTCCTTCTAGTTACAGCTAGAAAACAAAGGAAGTTGGTGCTTCCAATGAATGTAATTCTTCAAGACATATAAGAAAATGTATTCCGTGGTTTTCTCTCGCTTTGGGTTTCCACGCAAAACACTGGTGTATTGTGTATGTTTATGATTGTTCATTTTTCCATTGCTTATTTACTCTGCAGTTATTGGATGATAATGCTACATTGATATAACACTTGGATTATATGGTTAAAAAGTATTAAATTGCTCTATTACTGATTCACCCCCCCTCTCAGTAATCCAACAATTTTCGCACTCATGAGGGCCACTATGAATTCTTGGTCATGACCTTTGTCCTGTATAATTCTCCCTCCACTTTCCAAAGTCTCATGAACCATGTTTTTCATCCTTTTCTCCATCATTTTGTCCTAGTTTTATTTGATGATATTCTCATCTAAAGTAAAACCTGGGAATACCATCTTACCCATGTCGATCTATTTCTTTGTCTACTCTCTCAACACCAACTTTTTCTCAAAAAATCTAAATGTTCCTTTGGAGCTTTGGAAGTGGAGTAATTGGGTCATATTATCGGAAAGGATGGTGTAAGGGTGGATCTTAAGAAAATTTAAGTGATGCAAATTGGTCCCAAAAACTCTCAATAGAATGTGTGGTTTTTTGGGTTTAACAGGATATTATCAAAAGTTTGTTAAGAATTATGGAAAATTTGCAGTGCCTCTTACTACCCTCCTAAAAAAGAATGCTTTCGCTTGGACTCCAACAGCTAATCAATCATTTCAAGCATTGAAAAAATCCATGTGAAAAACTCTTGTCTTGGCCCTTCCTGACTTCACAAAGACTTTTGTCCTAGAATTTGATGCCTCCGGGAAAGGCATTAGCACAATACTCATGCAAGAGGGTAGACCCTTGGCCTTCACTAGAAAACAACTCTCAGAGTGACATCTTGGCCAATCAATCTATGAAAAGGAAATGTTGTCTATTATGTATGTTGTGGATATTTGGCATCCTTACCTCTTTGGGAAACGCTTACAAATTAAAATCGACCATTAGAGCCTCAAGCATTTCCTAAAAAAGAGGGTTTCATCCCAGGAGCAACAAAAATGGGTGACCAAGTTATTTGGCTATGATTATGAGATCATTTATAAGAAGGGAAAATAAAATGTAGTGTTTGATGCTCTATCCAGAAAGTACGAAGAAGAAGGATCCATCTTTTCCCTCTCCTTCATTGTACCAGGTTGGCTCCAAGTTTTTCACCGAGAATGGTTGCAAGACCCCAAAACTTCTTGAATAATCCAACAATTGCAAGACAATTCTCCAGTTTCTCCAGCATACTCTTGTCACGATGAAGAGCTTTGCTATAAATGCCATCTATATTTAAGACACTAATCGTAACTTAAATCCACGGTGCTTTTTGAGCTTCATGATTCACCCACAACAGGGAATTTTGGGTTTACAGAACCTATGAACGAGTTAAACGTTATTTTTTCTAGGATGGTATGAAATAAGGTGTCTGCACCTTTGTGGCTGAATGTGATGTCTGTCAATGCAACAAGAGGGAAACTATCAAAACTCCAAGCACAATACAACCTCTTTCAATTCCACCAGCTATTTGGAGGGACATTTCTATAGATTTCATTGTGGGATTACCTAAATTTGGAAATAAGTTGGTCATCATGGTGGTAGTTGATTTCCTTTCCAAATATACTCATTTTTGTTCTATTCAATACCCATTCACAACATCCACAGTGGCTCATATTTTCATGGATCATATTTTCAAGCTTCATGGCATGCCTCATTCTATTGTATTTGATAGAGACCCCACTTTCACCATCATTGTTTAGCAAGAACTATTCAGGCTCCAGGGAACAAAATTACATCTCGGTACTGCTTATCACCCATAGACTGATGGCCAAACTGAAACATATTTGAGGTGTTTTTCATCTGACCAGAAACATTACTAGACTCGGTGGTTACCCCTATTTGAATGGTGGTATAACACATCATACCATACTTCTACCTGCATGACTCCTTTTGAAGTAGTATATGGACAAAATCCCACATTAGTTCTTTCCTACATACCAAGGGTTTCAAAGGTTCAGGAGGTTGACAAAACTCTTACAATCCATGCCACCATTCTCTGTGCTCTCAAAGACAATTTGGTCATGGCTCAAAATTGTACAAAACAACAAGCATATCAAGGACGTTCATAATGCCAATTTGCTACAGGAGACCAGGTGTTTCTTTGTCTACAACCTCACAAGTATACTTCACTCAAAGTTTAACACTGTCAGAATATTGCTCCCAAATTTTATAGTCCTTATACCATTCTCAAGCACGTGGGACCAATGGCCTATTAGTTAGCTCTTCCTAGTCGTTCTAAGATCCATCATGTTTTTCATGTCTCATGCTTAAAGAAGGTGATTGGAACTAAGTGCCAAACCCAAACCAATCTTCCGGAGTTGTATGTTGAAGGTTCCATATGGTTGCATCCACAGGCAGTCTTGGACCAGCGTGAACATCGTCTCCGCCAGCACACCATCAAGGAGGTGTTAGTGCAGTGGGAAGATACAATTCCAGAAGATGCCACTTGGGAGTCAGCCACTATTCTCCAGAAATTTCCTCATCTCAAGCCTTAAGAACAAGGTTATTCTTCAAGGGGGAGGGCATATTAGGGACCTAAATCCCTAACTTCTCATATAGGTAGAATAATATATTTCCATGTAATAAAGGTCGATACTAGTTAATAAGGCCTATTTAATAAATATGAACAACTCAATGTAAGAATATCTAATAGAAGCTTTCACTTCTAGAAAGATCTTCCTCTATAATGTTCTTTAGAAGATAGAATTAGTATAAATAAGAGTAGAAGGTATGAGAGGGATTTGTCTTGAGAATTATTGTAATATATCTCTACTTTGTTGGAGGTTAGCCCCTTGAAGAGGCAAGTGAACATTGTTTCCTATCAATAAAAGTATTATTTTGGTGTTGTGGTTCCATATATTTTGTTGTTTTGTTGCTATATTTATGTTCTCTATTGTTATTCTGCTAGTATTCACTACAATATTTCTATTTTCTACTATTATAATAGATTTGGTGCCTAACAAATTTCAAACTTGACAAAATGCTCCAAAATACAACAAACAAACAAACCATTAAAAGTTTATCAATATAATAGAGCTAGACATCAAAGAAATTTTGTCTACTTGAATGAGCCCATTCTTGCTTAGCGAAAGTATTGTTAAATTATAATAACCTTTAATACTGGGACATTATCTATGTGAGGATATTGGTCCCAACTTCATCAAATTCCAGCTCCATTTCATGTCATGTACAAGAAAGAGACAATGTAATAGTTAAATATCAAAACATCAATCTTAAAATAACTTGCATTAAGAAAATGTGGTTCTAATGTTACAATGAAAAACACAAAATATAGAACCTAGTTTTACCTAAAATGCAACCTCAAATTGGCATATAGTAATCTTGCTATGATAAAGAATTTTTGACCTACTCCAAAAATAGAGGAACAATGAATCACAAGAATATCATCATTTGTGTTATTCCATTCATTGTTTCTTACACCACCAATGGAACACTTATACTGAAATAAGTATCCCCTAGGCCCCCATCTATATTGGATTAGATCAAATCTTGTGGTATATCAATTTCCCATTTCTCACCTTGGTGCTCATTTTCTTCATTTTGAACATGACCTTCTCTAGATGGACTATCATTATGAGCCTCCAAAGAATTATTGTAGCATCCCCAGCCACCAACTGGGCTATGCCACATGAAAATTATGAATTCTAATACCATTAAATTAAATACTGAATTTTGCATATGAACATAATTAAGCGGAAATAATACCAATATGCATGCAAAAATAACAATCCTTATATATAATTAAATAACATAGATTCCATGACAGAAAATCATAATTTCACACACACAGAAATTGAAATAAGCACATGAAAGACACTTATGTCATGAACAGGGGTGATTTTAAGAACCCCCCCTAAATTTATATGTATAATAAATGGGCGAATCCCCATGATACATAGGAAAAATTGAAGGCTATTTTATCAATAATATAAAATGTATATATAATTTTTGGGCGAATATTTTAGTCAATTATATAATCTTATAAAATATTGGCGAATATTTCACTGAATTATAAAATCTTGTAAAATATTGGCGAATCTTTCACTGAATTATAAAATCTTGTAAAATATTGGCGAGTGGTGTTGGGTAAACAAATGGACTTCACACAACATTTCACCACATCTA